>CAJDSM010028468.1:15991-26741 GCA_903981925.1 Ostrea lurida
TGGAGCATGGGACAGGGAACCAGGCTACTGCATAGCGTGTAGTAGGCTATGACGTCATAGCTAGCGCCATCCCAGCCTGGTCCCCTGGCTCCTGACTAAAAGCACTTATACTTCTTACAATCCTAACACATGTCCACTGATAACAGACCGTCNAATAGCTATTTTCACTGTTCGTGAATAAACACTATATTTCCCATAGTCTCGTTCAACCAGACACTCGGTTGTCTACGCAAATCTCCGACGAACAGTTTACGGAGATTTACGAAGATAACCGAGCGTCTGGTTGCACGAGACTATATTTCCCAGAGAATAGTTTTTTTACTATTCCCCGTTCGAATAATTTCCCGCACGCTTTGACGCCAGTTTGATTTCCTGTAATTTGAATAGTTGAAGTATATATTCAGCGTTAGCAACACTAGAGAGTTCCACTATGTACAACATGACGTCTCGAAACAGCATTTACGAGATTAAACGACGAGGATATCGCTGCGTTTGTCGATTCTAAAGATAGTAGAAACAAACAAAAAGTTAGGAAAGTGGCTACAATTCTATTTGGATTTCAGAAACATTTCTTGAAGAGAACATCCGTTGATATTTTTAAATAATTAAAATTTAAGATGTTAATTGAATTTAAAATATGTATCTTTTTCCAACAGTTGAAGGATAGACATCAGTATAATAAAACACCTATTCACTGGCTGTGATTGCGGAATAGCTCTTTAATCCAACCCTTGACAGGACTTGAAATATTCCCCCCAGGGAATAGTTCCTGCCTCGGGTTGAATAAGAGAGCCATTCCACTCACAGCCAGTGAATAAGTGTATACTATTCAACGATATCAAGTTTTAGGTGGAGGATCAACCCTTTCACTAAGGACCGAGAAGACTCAAATGTATACATGTATATATATATATTTTTTTTGTTTTAACGTTCTTCGAGTTATATATCATATAGTATACTTTCTATCACCCAAACAAAATGTATTTTGTAAAGCATCATGGAACTCATCTTTACAAGCCAAGTGTCCCACATGCGCACGAATCAAATAGGCCCGATTAGTACCAAAGCTTTTTCCGATCTGGGGCGATCCTTGATTTTGGTGAAAAGCGAGATTGGTCCAGTGATTGGGAGAACAGACGTTGCCCGTCAAATGTGGTGGAACGTCGATGAGGGCAAGGAAGACGATCTCCCGCCGTTAGACTTCATTGAGCTTCCTGTAATCCAGACCACGCACCTGCCGGTCCTTCTTCGGATCTAGCCTGGGAGCCATCCCCCGAAGGCTGATACCCGGCTCCAGCTCATCTGAGGTGGGCCCTCCTCTCCACCAAGAAAGGGAGTATCGTCGATCCTCTTCCTTGACGGGGCGGGCATCCCCGTGTCGATCTCGTGCTTCTAACGCGTAATCTCCGAAGTCATCCCCCTTCGCAACACATCTGGAACTGAACACCAAAGATCCGCGAGGCCGGGCCCTCTCCTCCGGGGCCGTCCTGGATGACCCTCCAGGACGTCCGCAGCTATCCGGGAACCTCCGCCACGCGCTCTCGGGCGCCTTCCCAGCTGCCACTTTCTGAGCCGTACCGTGCTGCACTTGGCGCTTCGCCCCTGAGTCGACCCGATGACACTAACCCCTGGGAGAGCCGCCTCTTGGAAGCTCGTTCACATGCATTGAATCACCCCCCTGTATGGTAGGGAGTGGCAAGCAGCCAGTCGGGAAGTCCGCAGTGGGCGCTAGATATTTTGGACTGAACGATGAGTCCGCCAGACTGTCCACTGACACACAACCCAACAAGGCCACGGAGGCCGACGGAATATCCACCGTCCCACAAGGTTACTGCCCGCACGGCCTTCCCGGAGCTCAAAAGTCACTGGGATGATGATTTCCTCCCGGGTAAGTAGCGGTTCCCAACAGAAGTCGAGCTGAGCCTGATGATGATTTGCAAGATCCATCCCCCAAAGATCTGCTGGAGGGGCACACAGACATCATGTCTACTGGTGCCCAGGCGGACGTTCACGGCTGCCAACGATTGACCCCTGAAGAGCGTCTCCCCGCCCTGGATGAGGGTTGACGCGGCGCTAGCGAATGGGCGTGGGGTCCAACCCCCCAGAGTGCGAGGGGACCAAAACGCGAACCTGCTCCACCACACCGCTGGGAGCGCCACCCCGGCACCACCAATCACCTCGCCCTAATAAGAACAATTAAATATCTGCTGAAACGAAATAACTAAACATACCCAGTTACCTGTTTCAAGCTGCCGCCGCAAAATGCATTACGAGGCGTGAGTTCTAGCCGTCTTGTGCTGCTGTTTGAAAGGGCTCCAGAGAGCTAGCGTCAGCCTGGCCGGCCAGCCTAGGCAGCTGCGCATCCGAGGAACTCTCTCTTCGGGTCGGTTTTTCGTCTTTTAACTGCGGGACGTTAAAAGTTGTCGCTCGAACGCAAGAGCAATGGCCGTGATACTCTATCTGCCGGAAATAGTAACAGTGTAATACGGTATTTACGGGCATGAAAGGGCGAAACCCTATTCTTAGTTGAAAACCAAGGCGTTGGTAATCAGGTGGCTTTCCTCCAAATCACTGCTGCTGGGACTGCGATATTCTACTTCTAGTTATCAGCGTTCCCGTCCAAGTCGCTCGAACAGGAGGATACCGGTACACTTTCTCTAAGTAAGATCCGCGTGAATTCAAATCAATCTTAAACATCCAGGATGAAGAATGATGCTGGTTAAGTCCGCGAGCAGGAGAGCAGATAAATTTCATGAGGAGATGCATGGCAATCAGGCCCCACAGACTCGCGTGGGCGCCCACCCGGAACCGTGTGGCTTTATGATACACACAAGCTACACTCGTCGTCACTTCGATCGTTATGTGTGCACAGATTTGCCCGATGAGTGATCCAGATACCCCAGATGTGGACGAACTTAACAACTAAAGTCATTTCAATTGATAGTGTAGAACGCCAACTCCAAACTCCATCCAAAAAGTCACAAACAAAGTGATTCACCAACCCTTGGGCATATAGGATGATACAAACAAAGAAAAGGCCGAATCCACAGAAAACACCAAGGGACTAGAGGAGCACATAGCAGGAGCACTTGCGGCGAGGATAACAAAGCCTGACGGGAGCGAACCAAGATTCAGACCATGTACGGTGGTGCCGCGCGGGACAAGGGCGGCGTCAGGGGGCGGCGCGCGCTTTGAGGCGCAGCAGCGCGAAACGTGATGACTACAATATATTGAAGAGGTCAGGTTGGGACGTACATGTGGGAGACAATCGAAAGCGGCCCCTGATCCTATTGCGGACCGCACCGCCCTATCATTACGATAGGTACTGACGAACAGGACAAAATAGGGGGGTGACCGCGCACTCAGCCACGACAAATCAGCTCCACTCAGTGATCACCCATCAGTATCGAACGAACTCTCCATAGGGGGATATGAGAACGAGCCAACCAAAGACGCTAACTCGGCGTCGAGGGATACACAACGTTAAGCCTCTGGTGGCGACCGGGGGAAGAGCGTAAGGCCTCGGGCCCCCAGCGTATCAACCAGACAAGGGGATCAGTCCAAGGATCGCCAAGACGTACAAGGGAGTTCTCCACCTCATCCGCCGGCATCTGCCAGCGCAAGACTACACCGAAGAATGCTCGTACACGCCAGCGAGGCGGACGAGCAGGCCCGAGCGAATTGCGTAAAGCGCAGCTCCAGCTTTACCTGCGGGGAGATGTGCGGGCGGAGTTTGGTCGCCCTCCATACGAATCTCACTGCATCAGACTGTAGCCAAAGCATCTTCAAATGGACTGGAAGCAGTTTACCATCGGGCTCCTCAAGACCATGAACTGTTACGAACATATTCCTTTAAGCTTCTCTTTATATCGTGCTAAGAATCCTACTGCTTGGAACTGGTATTATCAGACTGTTGAAAAATTGCGATTTGAAAGACCACTTTCGAAATACAAACTTTACATATTCTCAAAATTTATCTGCTACTGTTCTATCTAACCCGGATTATTTTTAGGAAAATGTTGCGATTTTGACATTTAGATTATACCGGAAGTCATTCTCAGTTATGGTTCTTGTAGACCGGGGGATGTATGGTGCAAGAGTCCACGCAGGCCCGGGTTGACAAGCCTCCACTCGTGGTGGCCAGATCTCGGGTCACAAGAAGGGAGGACAAGACAGCCGAATCGCCCTCTATTGGTGTTGCAGAGGGACTTCCTAATATTTCCGAACTCAGCAGGGTGGGATTGTACTTAGAAGGGACAACATTCAGGACAGCAATGGTTCTACTGGTGGCCGGAATTCCCTTAAGCGACCGGTTTCCTCGAGTTCGTTGACTATTCCTTCGCTTGTCTTGCATCAAAGGACATGCCAGATATATATACTAGAAACTGATAGGCGGGGCGGCGCTAACATCAAAACCAAGATTTGTCAGCCTAGTACTCGCAACAGAGATTTATAGTTCGCGTTGTGGCCAAAGTTGTAAGTATGTTGGCGGAAACGATGACCAAACGGCGCACTATGGCAGCGCTCCCCTTCTATAATTCGCCGCGTAATCGTGCGCCGG
This sequence comes from Ostrea lurida, assembly GCA_903981925.1. Taxonomy (NCBI): domain Eukaryota; kingdom Metazoa; phylum Mollusca; class Bivalvia; order Ostreida; family Ostreidae; genus Ostrea; species Ostrea lurida. Next base: position 20,553 of record CAJDSM010028468.1, read on the forward strand.
CCTGGCGGCATAGTCTGCTCTGCGATCACTCTCTCTGCTTTCTATCGCCCTCCATTCATTTCTATCCCTCTCTCTCTCTCTCTCTTCTGCTCTCTCTCCTCTCTATCTTCTTCTCTCTCTCTCTCCTCTCTCGCGTCTCTCTACTCTCTCTCTCTCATCTCTCTTCTTTTTTTTTTTATATTTTGTTTTTTTTTTTGGGGAGGATTGGCGCGCGTCGCCCGGCGTCGCCTTTCTTGCAATCGGCGCCTGCATAGCAATACGCCAGACAAGGTGCACAACAATACCACACTCACTGCAACGCCAAAAACAAAACGCGAAAACACGACTCCATTACCCGGCAGCTACACCGCCGTGATGGACATACTCTAAGAGGCCTATACGCGCGAGGCGTGGCGTGAGAATGGAAGCAGGCAAGTACCTAGGCAGTTACCGATCAGCCAGGAATTTGAAATGGAAGATTCTATACTTATCCAACATCGTAACTAAAGCAAACAGGAGACTAGGGTTATCAGAAGAAACAGCAGAGCCTGCAAACTATCAGTTAAAGTTGCTGCTGACAAAGGCACTGTCAGACCATCTTCTAGAATAGGTAACTAGCGTGTAGATTCACCAAGAATATACCAGACATCACACCTATTTGAGAAAATACAAAACAAGATTGAGCAGCACGATTCGTACTTACACCCCAGGAGCAGTTACCAACATGCTCCAAAGACTTTGGATGGGAAAGATTGGCAACAAGGACGCCGGCAAGAGGGTAGAGTACCATGCGCTACAAGTAACAACAGCCTGTATAGACACATTTCCCACACCAAATCTGCTTGTTGGCAGGAGACAGACGGACGGGGGCTCTCATTATCGCAAAGACTAACAACTCAACTTTATGACAAAGGGACGCACTGTTCGGATCTCTATCGTCCACTTCCCATATGTAATGTAGCACATTCCTCTCAGACTCATTGGTGTGCGATGCTCTTCAACTGTATTCGATATTGAAAACGCTTTTTCTGTGTATTATGAAAGTTTTTTTATCGAACAGCTACTTACTAACAGGTTGTTGTTGAGGGCTGGTTCAAAAACGTCAAAAGTCCCGTTTAGAGGCAGCCATTTCGCATTCTATGGTCGTTATATAGCGCACAGATTAATGTGTTTGCCACAGTGACGTGCCGGCGACCTGATTTGTTCATTGGTGTACCTTGAGACTGCTACCTCGACCTGCCTCTCTTCTCAGCCAACCTTCCCTCTCATAAAAACCGCTCTCGTCCACTCACAACAATCGTTGAATAGATTCTAAAACGGTATTACTGTCACGTTTCAGCTCTTGAACATAGACACGTGTGCTCACACATGCGCAGTAGTGAAATCCTCTTCGTAACTCGAGGGGTCTTGGCCTACTGCCCTACCCTCAGAGCACTTAAATGCAAACGTTTTTTGCATCCTCAAATTCCCAGCGTACCATTCGCATGTTGATTACAGTGTGATTTGCCTCAACTATTCTCTGTATAGGCGTTGTCATATCCTACGTTTGTGAACTCTTGTAAAACTTGTATGTCTCCAACCTAGTCTAGTAGTTCTATCCGTCATTATCCTTTTCTCTCGTATCTGACAATTGCTAAAACGCGGCTCCTTTAAGGTTACTCATCGGTGTTCCGGGGCAGGGACGATCCGACAAAGGTAGAAGCAGGAAATTCCCTCAGAACGTTTCACTCCTGCATTCCTCTACCTCCCCCTCTCCGACCCAGCGATCTCACGTCCCTGATGAGAATATAGAAACCTTGCTCGCCCTCTAAGGTCATGTGTTCTCACCACCAAAGTCTCTGCAAACTGTAATTCTTAAGTAACAGAAATTCATTTGAATCGCCCTGGTCGAGACATCTGATCAGCTGAGGAAGGGATACAACCCCCTGTCCCGTTTACTTTTAATATCGTTGCGTAAAATTCGTAGCCTCTGTTTACAGGTACTGTTAATACTTGAAGTAGTTTATTACCACCTGTGGATTCTGGCACTATCACCCTTGGCCGACTTGTGGCCCCCCTCCGTTTTTTGCTGCGTGTCTCAGGAGTAGATGGGATTGGCACGTGATGCTAACGTGACATACAGTAGTAGACAATTGAATATTTGTATACTACTTAAGTAGAACGTGCAAATAATAGATTTTTTGAGAATGAATCGAACTTAACCACAACTAACTAGGTAAGAAACTATAGTAAGCGCTCTATCACTTTATGTTCGTTGTCGGTGTTTACATATATTCTCCGAGTACCGCAATCAACGTCTTAGTCAATTCGCATAGTTACTCATTAAGTTGGCATTTTTTGCTTAAGTAATTAGGCGTAGCCTAATCTTATGTCTATCCTGCTAGATCAATCTACGAGTTTATATCGTCTGTGTTAAAATTCCACATGCATCAGTTGCGCGTCTGCTCTAGCTGCTCGGAAGAGCTTGTGTTGGCCTTCAGGTTAGGTAAAACGAAGTTGTTTTCCGTATATGACATGACACTTACAAGGTGTGGTACGCTTAAAAGGAGGTTTGACATAAACTCAAAGTCGCTCCAGTGTTTATGTTATAGACCTTAACACCGGTACGCTAATGGAGTAGCTCTGCTCCTTGATACCAATTTTCCTCAAAAGAGTAGACACCAACATCCGGTAACGCAACATAAACTTAACCTTAATGTCTTGGACCAGAAATCAATGAATGTGTCGAATTGAGGAAAAGAATGGAAGGAATGGTATTTATATAGACATATAATATCACAACGCAGAAACCGATTGTTGGTTACAGCTTTCCTTAGTTAAGGTATGAGTCGCCTTTATAATACGCCAGAACCTGATCTCTTCTGACAATCTGTTTAAAGCAGCATAAAGTATAGGTCTACAGAGAAAAATTTCCCATGAGTGACGCGATATATACGTCGCTATGAACACATCCCATGAAGCTGAAACCAGAGGCAACACACCACGCCGACAATACGAAACCCCGCGATTCGCTAAATTTTACATTAGTAACTACAACGGTAGGCCATACCTTTCGAACACCGGTAAAGTCAGAACTCTAAGTAGGAATAACCCCACATTACTATAACACGGTCCCTGGATATAACTATACTAAACGCCGATCATGAAAAAATGAATCTCAGAATCATAACTATTTTTCATCCTGCCCAGCTATGTAATGTTTCGCCACCATTGTAAGTGCGCAGCAAAAAACGAAAAAGCGTAGTTGTCAGAGGTAATCCTGTGTTATTTAGTGCATAACCAACAAACTAATTAAACCCCTTTTTAATATTCAGTTAAGTAGCCCTTAATTGTCGCTTACGAGTGTAGTGTGCGCTGTTCTCAAGTTGCTGGTTCTAAATCTTTTATCCAATATGTTCAATAGTATGCGATGTATATGAGTAAATTGAGTTGACAAGTGTTCCGATGGTTGTTGATTGTGGTTGAAGTGTCAGTTAGTATACACGACTAATGAAAAAAATTTCGCAATTACTTGATTATTAGCATAGATATTAAAATTAAACCAATCACTGTCTCGCTTGCGTCTATGACTTGTCTCTATACTTTAATAATTTTTACATGAGTGTTCTTTATATTATAACCCGCCCAGTAGCACATATCTTCTGCTCCTTGTCTCGCCAATGTGTTATCGTAAGACATTTATTGAACATTGCTCCGTTAGTGAGTTCACTTTACCCTAGCGAGGAAAGGTGAATTTGACCACTTAAAATAATGCCAAACTCTTGCTCAACTCGGGTAACTTGTATTTTTTCCTGTTTTAGGTAACTAGCTGTGACACAGTTGAAGAGACAATATGAAGTTGATTTACAAATGATATGATAATCCTCACTCATCATTTTAAATTTGCCTGCTAAACTTCTACCTGAGGTGATATTTAGATGAGCTCGCAGAGTTAACAACTAAAATGTTGATACGTATAGAACTACATATATATTTTCTTTTGGTTTTAAGCAGAATCTACATCTCTCCAGCGATCAGCTGGAGCATTTTACCACCCTACTATAATAGTAGCTAAGAGGCATGTGAGAAAAAATTCGTCTTAGTACAGGGTGCATGCCTATTACGAAATAATGGTAAATAGAGAAGCTCGAAACACCCTTCGTTTTTCTCTATAAGAATGAAAGAATTCGGGTGGTGGATTTTGACGACGAGCAGTCAACACTCCAACGACAACCGTCTCTTTTTTTTTCTGATTTATCAGCACGCATTGTTTGCCAATAACTGGCAACCTTCCACAAGTCTTCGCCCACTCACTGACTGCTTTTAAATCTCTGCGTGCGGATTGGGTCTAAAATTTGTGAGTCGTTGCGAAATTCGTTGCACTCTCTCTCGTGACAGCACTCCCGTAAGCTAACGTGTCGTGGATGTGAGGTTGAATTTTATCCATTAGAATGTGCGCAAAGAAAAGCACTCGTTAACGTGCGATAACCTCCCACTGACTCCAGCTGGGCACGACGCTAATTATCGAACGTCTTAACGCCTCACCGACAGGTCTAATGTCACCTAAATTCTCAGGCATGTAACTTGTAGTCTATCCTGGCGATTTGTTGCCTATTCACGAGGATTACCTGTTGGTCTCTAAAGCCAGTGCTTTTTGTGTATTAACCAAACTTGGCAAATCCCACAATAATCTAAAACTTGCACCCACCCACGAAGATGCTACTAAACCACTTTCCGAGACGAAAAGGGAACCATTGCGGTCTATTAGTATATACCACAATCAAACGCCCGGATTTTACGTAGTGTACAATTCCCTATCATCAGAAACCCCAGATAGGTGAAAGAGATGATTACTATAGCACCGTTATTACTTAAGTCTGCCTAAACATGCGGATAAATAGTATCTGGGTATCAAGGCATTAGTCAAACAGCCGAGTTTATGGTTATAACGAAATAAACAAAAGTGAAAAAACATATGTTTTCAGTGTCACCCAGTGAGATGTTTTATTCCGTCTACAGCCCACGTATAAACTCCGACATCGACTTAGGTCTATCACACCTATTGGCCTGTTTTAATGTCGCGCTAAAATACTAAGAAAAGAAAGAGGATAGATGAAATTTACGAAGTGAGAAAGCTGATACTACTGAATTACCGTAATGAGTGCTTCCGCTCTATATCTTACAACGACGAGTATATGATGTAATGTATATGTGTTAGTATATCAATTAACGAGTCGCGAAACGAACAATTCCTTTTTCGTTGTTGGTTACACTTCTTTAAAGCTACTGTCGTAGCTTTTTAGCCCATGGTCTTGCATCTCATACGTCGACGCTTTATTTAGCCCAAGAGCGTTATATGAATCCTAATATAAAAACGTAAATTTCTTGCCCATGTGTTCCAATAATTTTAGATCTTTGATTCTATATCTCTTTTCCCTCTAACCGTTATAATTCGCCGCATATTCATGCCTTGATGTACCTTAAAGACCAAATAAAAACAGTGCATTTCGTACCATCGCACCAATCTGAATGTCTTCTTAATTTTAGAGCCAAATCGTAACTTTAGATCAATTTGCGCGTTTTCGTTATTAGCCTAAACAAGTTAACGAGCCTGTGACTCCCAACCTGTGTCCTCCATCGTCGTTCTTTACAAGCTTGTAACGAACTATTCAAGTATCTTTGTGCAGGACAGTATGTCGAGTGAGTGGAGGAAGACAATTCGTTTTGAAACTTGTAAGAAAATAGTATATTTGGAAGGAAAAGAAGACCAGCACGCGACTGGACAGAAGGCGGCAGATCCCCATAATGTATAGGAACGATTCGGCAGCAATGGGGAATGGTCAACAACCGGTTTCTGGGTCGTGCGGATACGAATGTCAGAATAATCATCTCGCGTTTATCTTATTCGTTGGGAAAAATCTTTCTCGCGAACACGAAGTGTTTGTTATTCTGTTTTTTTTTTAGGCCAGTTCGATATAGTTATCTCTCTCTACCTCTTGGGTGTCGAACGCGTAACTAGCCGAGTCTATCTGTTAGTATAAATCAAAGAACTATCACTATAACACAACTCTGAATACGATACTTTGGAAGTAGGTTCAGCACACATATTGTATTAAGGGTGCCTTTCTGGGAGATCAGGACAGCGCTTGTTTTCGATATTTTTGACGCTTAGAAACTCGACTAAATCTGCACACGGGGGAGACTGAGAGTCAGCGCATCGTTTTGGGAGAC
>CAJDSM010028476.1:8442-18512 GCA_903981925.1 Ostrea lurida
TACAGAGTCTTACTTTATAAACACAAGTTTACACATCAGAGCTCCACTCCGACACTGGTAAGGTTTGGGGCTGTTACACAATCGCAGGGCCTCTGTCAACAGGTGGCGCTCCAGTGTACCATCCGACCAATCACCTGATGGCCCCGTGCTGCCATCTAGTGGCCAGGCATAATACTCCAACAGCAAACTGCATGCTAGCTCCTGTATCTGTCACAGCAATGAAATTGATACCTTTATACAACAGTTACATATAAACATGCCTTTTTTTCTTCAAACATGGTTCAAAGGTCAACTTACATCATCAGCTCCATCCAGTAAACATGTGATTAGTGCAACATTACTTTGGTAACCAAAGAAATCCCATAATCCCTTCTCCTTCACATACTGGTTCAATTTCTTGGTGCTCTCTATAAGAAATATAGTATTTATTAGAGTTCATTGCTTCTTGTAAAATACTCACTTGTTAGTACAGTAGAACACAGAGACAGCAAAATACAGTTCATTATAACCAAACTTCATTATGTGAATAAATAGCATTTTGCATTAAGCGAGAATTCTTTATAAGCGTGTTCATTACAAGTGAGTTTTACTGTATAAAATGACTCAATGACAAAGCAATAAAATGAAAACATACCCGGAGTAAATGATTTCCTCTGTCTTGCTTTTTCATTGTACCGGAACGTCTCATACAGAATGGACAGTAGGTCTAGACAGGTTTTGTGTCTCTGGTAGCAGGCCCCGGGCACAAGGTTGTTTATACACAGAGCGTGCAGCCACTCCACAAACTGCACAGACACATCTGGCAACCAAATACAAGGAAAACAACGGATACTATGTGCTGTGTATAGTGGAAGGCAATGTGGAACATTTTACACCAACAGAAAAAGTCTTGACACATGTACTTTTAAATTATTAAAAATCTCCAATTTTTATTTTAGAATCATAATCATGTAATAAATTGAATTTTCAGGATAACATCATCTTGACGTTTTAGTTGCTACTGTGAAATCTTGAATTTTCTAGACTAAACAACCCTTAAAATTCGCTACATTGAAACACCACAATTTTTGCTTCTTTATTCTTTCTATATTTCCACACACTTGTAACACCCTACACAATCATAATGTGTACACTTACAAATATACTGAGGTGGTAGGGTGATCATTGTAAACCTAGGCCCCATACTTACCCAGCATACCCGAGTCCCCAGCCCTCAGGAGCCCTATAGCCCCGTCCCTGACGCGTGTCAGAAGCCTCTTCAGGTGTGCCGCCAAATGCTGTCGAAATGGAGCCGAGTCTACTTTCAAATTCAACGGCAGAACTTCTCTCAAAAGAGCATCCTCCGTCTTTGATAGCGGTTCTACGAGGAACAAATACATCTATATGGTGCATGTTTGCAATTTTTGTTTAATAAATACCTGAATAGTTTCTTGCTTGTTATTGAAATCTACTGATGGCTATACGAGGCTGTTCATTCGAATGTATTGAATTACAAAGTAATGGTGAATTTCTGAGAACTTAGCACAGAGCTCTGGACTGGAATCCATTATGTACGTTTACCAGAGAATTGACAAAGACTGGCCTGCTACCTGCTTTCTTTTGGGACATGCACACCAGACCCAGAGCCTCCGATCGAATCTCGTCATGACACGAGTACAACCCTTCCCGTATCAGCTCCGCGTTCTGAAATATCAAATCATCCGAATTTTTGTACATCATACAATAAACTTAAACGCCAAGAACTAGTATTCTGTAATATCAATCAAATCATCAGAATTTTCGTACATCTACTATAACTTTAATCACTGAAACTCCATGTTCTGTAATATTCAATAAATCATCCGAATTTTTGTACATCATACAATAAACTTAAACGCCAAACTACCGGGTAGTATTTTGTAATATCAATCAAATCATCAATTTTCGTACATCGTACTATAACTTTAACACTGAAAGCTCCATGTTCTGTAATATCAATCAATCATCCGAATTTTTGTACATCATACAATAAACTTAAACGCCAAGAACTACCGGGGTAGTATTTTGTAATATCAATCAAATCATCAGAATTTTCGTACATCGTTACTATGAACTTTAACACTGAAAACTCCATGTTCTGTATATCAATCAAATCATCGGAATGTTTATGATGTTTAATGTATGAACACAGAAACTATTCTAGGGAGCACCGGTGCTGCCTACAGGCGATCCCTATCTACTGTGGGACGCCATCACAAGTGAACAGCTGGACACACAGACAGACACCAGACAAAGTAATCGCTATGTGTCCATTGTGTTCTCTTATGCAACACAAAACACCTAAAAGATCTCCCATGATGCAACATAATTTACATTGATGAGAAAATGTTCCCAAGTTTACAGTACCTGTAAAGTGTTAACGTGCGTTCCTCTGATAACCTTCGACAGTGACAGATAAGCAAACAGCAGCCATGTCCTCTCCACTGGTGTGCCGGAATCTTTCAGCTTCTGACCGAGCCTGTCCTGAATATGGAAGCCCAGCTCAGGGGAAATCTTCGCGGTCGATGGAATCCAGTACTGGTTGATGTTGTTTCTTTGAAGCCTGACATAAAGTGGCAAAATTATCTCCATTTCTAACAGTTTTTCTAATTTTTACTAAGATATCACAAAATGGTCTGTGACCCATCCATATATGACCGTAGCATTGATATCCTATTATTTATCCTATTCAGCTGTATAAGTTATCAGTATGTACCGTGTTTAGGTTTTAGCTTACACTCACACATTTTCACTCAGACATCCCGACTGAAGAACTGACCACCAACAGGCATCCCAAGTCTTCATCAAACTGTCTTTCTCTGTCGTGCTCCTACAGCAGAAGGACATTAATATTTCAAATTCAGGAGACCGGCAAACCATAAAATTTTTCTACTAAATCAATATTCCATAAAACAACAAAATCTTACAGTTCATGAATTCAATTTTCTCTTTATGTTGCAAATTGAATTATACAAAATTTATTTTGCTCAAAAATAAGTGTATGTCCAGCAAAAATCTCTTCCTCTTTATTTATATATGTCACCTGTGCAGAAAAAGCTAAAAAAAAAATCCTGACACTCTAATATCAAATTCATAGCCACAGACATTACGAAACACTCAAAGAGACGTGGGCACCTTTGATTGGCTACGAGAGTTTTGTACACATCGGAGGCAGTCGAGGCCAGATAGTTTGTTGATAAACATCTTAGGAGTTCTTGTGGTAACTCTGGGTATTTAGTAATTATCTGCAAATAAATGTGTCAGTTTCTAACAAAGGGAAAAAAAACACCATTCAATTTACACATACTTATAGAAAGTGGAAATCAGCACCAATCAACATTCTAAATATTGTTGAATTGTATTATCTATATGATAATTCATTGTACAAATTCCATATTTTACAAGAAGTTTAACAGAAAACAGTCCCCACAAAATCTATATTCCTTAATTCACTTATACATAAATTTCAAAAGTAACAAATTGAAAGTATTGTATTTGTGACTAAAGAAAATGTTTGCTATAGTTTTTTTTTTTCCAATCATTTATCGTTATTTTTGATTTTCAAATCAATACATGAGAATTGCTGATAATGACTTACATACTGTGATCCTACATAGGGCACCAGTGCCGACATCACTCTATATTGACCCTTGATATACCAAGGAACGCTCCTCAACTTCAGAAAGATCGAAGAATAAAAATCATCTGGGTCTTCTGTATTCTTCCAGTCTTTATCTTTATGAGCTACCTCCCACACTTCAAACAAACGTTTCAGAGACTCTGATGCTAATTCTGATACGTCATCAACAGGACTATCCCAGTTTAGCCACACAATATCTAAAGTCTTTTTTCTTAAACAAGATTCAATGAAATCTTTACTCTGAACGACTTCTGAGGACACTAAACGCAGAAATTTAGTAAACCACGTCTGCAGGAGATTAAAAGCATGGTAGCGTAAAGATAGTGGACCCATACAGAATTCATGCACTTCCGAAAACAATTCAACACAAAATGGCACGGAGTCTTTTGAATGGGAGGCTAGACAGCTATCACTGGCACATGCTAAAATTCCTTTCACCATAGCAATAGCTCCGAGTCGCAGCTGTAGCATTGAATGTTCCTCTATCTCGCCTTCCGTCATCATTTCTTCGTACGACGACACGTGAGATTTGCTACCTGTAATATTATCAAACACTGATTATGTATCTTAGCAACACTGCACACAGGACTCTGCACGGCTCAGATTTGAAAAATGTTATTGCTTACTGCAAATATTTGATCCTTGTTGTTATAGAACATATTTTATTGTCATGATGTATACAGTATAATTTGTCCAAATCGGGTATCACTGGTTCCATGAAATTTGGCCAGATTAAACAGAATCCGGAGTGCAGGTTATTATGGAGTTATCTCCCTTTCTTACAAATTAATATGATGTATGTTGGCAGGTATATGAATAATTAAAAATAAGGCACCGCCAAACTGGTACATGATACACTCGCATATATATTATGGACCCAGGGACCTAACTCCTATAAAAACATCGGAGTTAAGGATTAAGGAGGAGGTGCGAAGACAAAGTATTTTGCATAGAAAAACCCAAGTCCAAGGGCCCTAACTCTTTTAAAAAACACCGAACAGTATTCCCCTTGTAATATGCACATCTCCACATTGTAATCTTTCTTTGTACCAAGTTTCATCAAAATCCCCCCCAAGGGTTTAGGAGGAGTTGCGAAGACAAAGTGAAAGGGACAGACAGACGACGGCATAGCATAATACGCCCACTTTTTATGCAGGCGTATAAAAAACTCATAGTATTTTACACATTTTAAAATTGTTTTAATTATTATTTACTGCAAACAGAGAGTCCTATTAATGAACACGTTATTAACGTCTGAATACACGCGGTTTAATCAAACCATATGAGGATTGCTTTGTTTAGATTGCCATATTTCAAACCAACATTTTCCTGAACCAGATACTTTAAATTGCTCTCTGTAAAATTTGTTTCTCTTAAAAGAAAGGTAAGGAAAATCAAGTGGACGCTTGTGTGGGGTAAATATATAATGAATGAAGTGCACACAAAATACATCTACCAGGTACTTTAATAAATCACCGTAGATATTGACTAGAAACTTGTCAGTGGTTTTCTTGCAGTCTCCATTATTTCATAACTTACCTGTATTTTCCCTTTATTTCGCCTCTTTAATCGACTTTGTGTATGCAATTGACCATGAAAGGCACAATCATACTGTATAACAAGGTGACTCAGGCGCGTCCGGATTAGAGAAGATAATTACTGTTGATTATGAACAGTTGGGACCATGACAGTGGTATGGATTACAGAATAGGTAGTATCCGGATTAAACAGAATATTTTATACTACATTATTTTGTTAAAAAAGTGCAAGGGACTAAAGTTTTAGATCGGAATTGAAAGGATTCCGGACGACTCAGAATCCGGTTTGGACAAATTATACTGTACAACAAAAGGATTGGGCACAAGTTCTTTTAAAAAGATTAAAACACCCTCTCTTGTGTTAACATTGATCAAACAAAATACTGTTCTTTATCTAACCACAATGATATCAAAGGTCATTTTGACTTATTTTACGTACAATATGAATGAAAAATTCAAACTGTAAATATGCTCCTTGAAATTCACAGATTTGTTGATATGTTATGTACAGATACGAAAATAAACTAAAAAACAGCCAGATCATTTTATATACCATTGTAAATATAGGAAAATACGTCTTCATTGTCAGTAATACTAATGGAGTCATCTCCCTAAAGTAACACACGAGTGTCCACTATGTGTAAATTATCCATCCTAAAAATAGCATTAAATAAATCACTTTTGGGAGTAGAGTACTTTGTGCAGTGTTTTTGTGATATAAATATTTTTGTGTCACAACTGCAGGTCTCACAGCTAACATGTTTTACTTGGTACAGGTACATTTCAAAAGACTGGTTTTTGTATAATGCAATTTATTTTAAGAACAGTAAAGTAGCAAAGTTGGAACTTTGGTAAAAGTTTTACAAAGTATTTACCTAGAAATATGTTGCTGAATATTGTCCAGAATGTGCCTACAGATACGTCATATGTTGGAGCAGACGCCAGAAATATTCCAATGGCTGTCCCAGATAGCATTTTGACATCAGCTGTTAATGTCTGTAAAAAAAGAATTGTTTTACAGAGCTCTGTTTAAATAATGATATTATATATCTTATACATAAATGGTATTAAGATCTATGGACAGTACTAGGGCTATGCGATAATACTGGTATTCTGATATATGGCGATTCGTTAATATATAAATAATGACTGCAAGAGAGGGTTACAGTGGAAATTGTCACCCGAGAAAACCATTGTTGACCGAGGCGTTACAGTGGAAATTGTTCACCCCGAGAAAAACCATTGTTGACCAAGGCGTTTTTAGCCTCGTCAACAATGGTTTTCTCGGGGTGACAATTTCCACTGTAACCCTCTCTTGCAGGCATTATTTATTATATTATACAGAAATGTCATGAATTCAAATTCTAATGCAACTGATTTGATCAAATTGACCAATGTACTGAGTAAATGCGCATTAACGAGATGGAAAACTTTTGATTGTGACGTCATAATACATGACGCAAAAACATAACGTCAAGTATAAACATTGCAAAACTTGACTATGTAGAGTAAGATGTAACATCAAGAACAAGAGGCCACAGGCCTTAACGGTCACCTGAGTATCATAGCCCACACAGGGAGTCTCATATTTGCATTTCTTAAGTCTCATCAATGCAGAGTATTTCATTCCCATGTTAATATCTTTCAATATATGCATATGATTCCTATTCATTACACAAGAAAGATAATCATTTCAATTTCACAAGATTATTCAAGAATTTGAAATGAAAACCATATTGCTACTTTAAATGTCCAGTGAGCTTGACCTTTGACCTTTTGACCCAAAATTCAGTAAAGAACATCTTCATCTCATGAGTAGTATATATGTATGATATAGTGACTCTAGGTAGAAGGATAATGCTCTGGAACCCGGTAACCATATTGCTACTTTGATGTCCAGTGCACTTGACCTTTGATCTTTTGACCCCAAATTCAAAAGGGAATATATCTGTCCCACGAGTAGTCCATATGTATGATATAGTGACTCTAGGCAGAATGGATAATGCTCTTGAGCCAGACACAATATCGCTACTTCGATGTCCAGTGTGCTTGACCTTTGCACGTTTGACCCCAATTTCAATAGGAACACCCTTTGTCCCATGGTTAGACCATATGCATGATATGGTGATCAAGGTGGAAAGTCTGGGAACCATTCTGTCTACAGACGGATGGACAGACAACCTGATTCCAGTACACCCCAACACCCCCCCCCCCCCCAACTTGTTGCAGGGGGGTATAATTATGATAAAAGGCTCCCTTCCTATTCCAAATATTCATTTACTTTCACATTAATATCAATAGCATTGAAAAAGATGCCTTTCAAATGTTTTACATATAAACACTATGTACCAAGTTTGCCCCCCCCCCCCCCTCCCCTCCCAGGTCAGAACCCCTACCCCTGGGATCACCAAATTTACAATTTTGGTAAAAGCCTTCCTGTTCTATATCATTTATTCATTATGCATTTGGTTTCTCTCAAACATGTGTAGTTGTAAAGAAGACTTTTGAAAATTGGTCATTTTTGGGCAGTTTTGCCCCCCCCCCCCCCCAAGGCCCTCGGGTGCACAGAGACCTTGAAATTTACAATTATGTGCCCCTTTCCACACGATGCCTACCATATTGAGAGAGGAAATTGAAATTGGTTTGGGCTGTTCATATTGAAAGAAGTGTAATATATAATGTCCACATTAGTTAACACATTTCGAGGTTGTGTGTGTTTTTTTTTATGCGCCTGTGCGCAAGGCTCGGGGGATAGAAACACCCACACTACATACCACACACGCTCACCCTAGCATCTACCTGATATAATTGTGACAATTTTGATATAAAGGCTCCCTATTCCCATTCAAATTTATCCATATTTGAATATTCACTATTAATCATTAGAGGGTAGCATATTCACACCTGAGTAATTCCCTAAGTATTGAAAATGATTTAATACAAATACTACAACACAGTCTATCCAAGTTTCGGCCAGCCCTGGGGTCAGTACACTCCACACGCTACACCTCGAGGTCGAGATTACAATATCGTCGACCAAGTTTTGCCATATAAATGGCACTTTGCCTGCATCATAAACAACAGCACGCATTGCGAACTATTGGATCTGCGCAGCACACCGTGGTAGGCTCTATGCTCCAGAAGGATAGGGGATTGTATTTGGAAAACTTCGAGGATACGCACCAATGTTTCTGGGCAGTCTCGTGTTTTGCTCCGCACCCCGAGGACGTCCAAACGGAGCTCGGCTCCAAGGAGACCATAGAAATTTTACATTTGTAGTGTCCACCGTTGATCACCAACGAGTGACTATCATATACAAATTTTTGAAAAGCACAATGGCACTGAGGTGGTTATCAAAGTAAAGTTAAAATTTCAATTGCTTAACAACAGTTTCAGTCAGCGACGCCATTTTGGAAAAAACGGCTAACAATGGATATGAAACCGTCATTCGCAGGGGGGGGCCCCACCCTAATACCTAAAACACGTACCGCCTAGGATCATGAAATTTTACAATTTTCTGTAACAAGGCTCCCTATTCATTCAAATATCATTTAGTTTCACAGTTAATATCATAGCATTAACCAGAAGATGCTTTTAAATGTTTTACATATAAACACTATGTAACCGGCCAAGTTTGGCCCCGCCCTGGAGTCAGAACCCCTACCCGCGGGATCACCAAATTTACAATTTTGGTAAAGGCCTTCCTGCTCTAACATTACTATGCATTTGGTTTCTCTCAGACATGTGGTTGTTAAGAAGAAGATTTTTGAAAATTGGTCAATTTTGGGCAGTTTTTGCCCGCCCAAGGCCCAGGGGTGCAAGAGACCTGAAATTCTACAATTTATTGTGGCCCTTGTCCAAAGATGCTTCATACCAAATTTGAAAAGAATTGGACTGGTAGTTATGCAAGAAGAAGTTAAAAATGTTCAATTGTTGCGGACGAAGACCAATTGCAATAGGTCACTCTGAGTTCACTCAGGTGACCTAAAAATGCAGAATGGAATACCTAGCTTCTCATTTGTGATTTGCGATCATTAATGCTGATTTTACAATTGCAAACATCTGTTTTACCGACTCCACTTATGCACACTAGAATGGTGAACCGTACCCGCATAAATTTCACGCAGTCAACATTTTTTGGAATATCACCCGTTGTCAAGCAATGTGGACCGTTGTTACGTTCTCACATACTGTGGGGCACAGTTTTATCATTCAGCGGGTGACAGTGTATTGTATCAAAGGTTTCTCAACCAATCAGAATCAAGTATTTTACATGAAAGTATAAAATCAAAAAATATCGTATTGCGATATGTTTTTTCAATACCAGTACATCGGTGAAGATGCTCAGAATTTACCTTCGAGATTGAGATTTCTCACTTTAAATATTACGTTTAATATGGCTGCAGTACATTTGAAAATATCACAAGATATCGCGATACTAAAATTTTACCCGATACACAGCCCTAGATGATACATACATGTACATGTATGAATAAGATTTTTCTTAACATAACTCATTTTGTACAAAACACTGCAATAATCAAAATATATAATTCCCGTATTCAAAACACATTAGCTGAAGAGACTCCTCAATATGAAATTCATAACAGTACAAAAGTCAAAAATTAGTATGTCCTCCCCTGGAATAGGGGAAACATAATTACAAAAGTCAAAATATTCTTTTCAATTTAAAACCAGTGAAATAAGCTCTATACATTCAGAGCGCTATTGAAATACCTCTATGTTTAATATCTGGAACAAGTGGAGTAGTATCTGTTTTAATGTTTGCCCGGTTTCATCCTCGGTGTTCTTCTTCCAGACAAGGAAACAGGTGGTGGACGGACAGGACTGAAAGAGCTGAAGTACAGCCTGAA
>CAJDSM010028479.1:618-15759 GCA_903981925.1 Ostrea lurida
AAATTTTGGTGTAATGAGCTACCTTAAGTGTAGTACTTTACCTGTACCTGTTGACGTCTCAATATAAGAAAATAACGAAAACAATCAAACAAAATCACTGCAATGTTTAAAAATGAACAAGCAAACCGAACATATATTTATACAGTATTTCTGATTACGTCAGGAAATTTATAAAATAAATACAAGTAAAAACAATTCAGTTTACCTGACAATATGGTTTGTTTGATTCACACCAAGTTTCGTGTCGTTCTGTGCAACATGACGGTTGTGGATGATGGTCACATACTTTGTCTCCAACTCGTGTCGTGTGTAAAAAGGATTTGGCCTTGTGCTCAGATACCTCCGGGAGGTAGAAGTGGTGATGATTTGCGTGACCAAACACTGGGGAAACAGTACTAATGATAAGCTCTGTTTAAAAATGTCTAAAGGTCTGATTTACGATTTTTTCACCCGAAATTTGTTGTTCACTTTCAATGATCAAAATCGACCGTCTAATGTGTTTGAAAGATTTCACAGAGATATCAAGGTTAATATATATCATAACAGAGGTTCATTGTAGATATATATGTACACGTAGTTTGTTATTTGTTGTGTAAACAATGGTTGAGGTATGTTATTGTAAACAAAGTTTTCATAATGTATAGAACTTTAACGATGGTGTATATTTCATTTCAAGTATTCTTTAGATAAAATGTGCCATTCTAAAGTTAAATTTGTTACTATCAAAAATTAAGATGCTCTAAATAAGAAGATTAGCATTTCACTGGCTTTATTATAAACATACAAAACACTCGAGTTGTTGTTAATGTAAAACAGAGTTCAGGCTAAGATATTGCTTTTAAGTTTGCAATCAGGAGGTCCAAGTTTTGGTTGTCAACTTTGAATGAGTTATATTTCTTATTATGTTTAAAAGCAAAAGTGATTTTAAAAAAAAACGAGGAAAAAAACCCCACCAAAAAAAACTTTTCAAAGTCAAAATTATTTGATTACAACTCACCTGAGAAAAAACATCCAGAAATGGTCAACACCTGCAGCATTTTGAGCGCAGTGTCCATTTTTTACCTCAATTGCTTAAACCAGGAAGGCAATAACTTGGTAAATGATAGTTTAAAAAACTAACCAATCGTTTCCCATAGCTTTCTGATAAGAGTGTAATCAATACGATAAATTACTTGGATTCAGGTTGCTTATCATTTAAAGCTCATAAACGTACTGACCGTATAAGGTTTTTAAAAAAAAATCGCATAGCAGACATTTATGCAAGAGACACATGCCTTTACGGTTACCTGGGTATGACAGCCCATACAGGCAGTCTAATATTTGCATGCAGGCCTCAATATGGAGTCTTCTGTGCATATGTTTATCATCTTTTAAATATGCATTCAATTCCTATTCAATTAAAGCAGAAGATAAAATGGATGTTTGAAGCATGTAAATCATTTCAGTAGTCTTCCCCTCCCCAGAAAGCCTGAATCCATGACCCATTGGCCGTGAATTTTACGATTAAGGAGACATTACGGACATCATAACCATACATTTTCAAACATCTCTGTTAGTGGTCATTTACCGTTTGTGAAAATTACAGTATTTTTTTCTAGCAACAAATCTGCCTCCTGTAGAGATTCCATAGAAAAGTTTGTCTCGTGCACTTCATAAAGCAAAGGACTTCACTATTTCCTTTTTCGTCTTCGATAGACGCTGTGTATATTTTAGCCTTGGTATCATGGATTGATCGTTGACAAAAGTCGAATTTTATCGGGAATCCATTTCCATATATTATCATAGCTGCTCTGGTATCTGTATTAGAGTCGAAGAGTTTGTCAACAAATGAAGTGAATTTGCAACAAACGGACTTGTAGTTTCGGAGGTATCGAAGAGGATCACTATATCAGACGCAGACGAACTGTTGCAATGTAAAGAAAACAAGTATATTCGAATCGGATGATACTACATGTAAACGAGGAATTCAGCGAGGAAATGACGAGATGGTAATATCAAAGTTAATGTTTGACACTTCGATTAAGCAGTACTATTGATAATGCACCGATACAAACCTTAAACGAAGTTTTTTTTTATAGATTACATTATGTTTGTATTACATGTATGTAATTTTGAGGAAATAGCTGAATTTTGGACAGCGTTACTATAATGTGCCCGGAAGCACTAAATGCATATCAAATTTAATTACCCATTAATCCAGGGGACCATTTCCCATAACTAATGAAGACAATCGGTTAAACATTCATTCTTTTTGATAAGAAAAACACCGCAACCAGTTTTTGACTGTTGATCTCAGAAATATGTATAGCAAAGGTAACCGTCAATATGAAGTTTGAATAGCATACATGTGAACAAGTGAACGCGCTCACAAAAACGAGTTTACGCATCCCCACTGTATTACATCCAATTTAGTTAAAGCTTGGATGGGAATGACATGCAGGGATCAGCAGTAATACAGTGGGGATGCGTTTGTTATTGTGAGCGCATTCCCTGAATGTTAGTTTCTTAAAGATCCATCAACAAATGAAAGCACTATCTAGGTGATAACAAGGTGTACAAAAAAATCCACGATTCCCTCTTAAATAGTGGCCCCCTTGACAGATGTGTCTAAAAATAAATCTCATCTAAGCTTATACTATTACTAGCAACTTCCCAAAGTTTCCAGGAAATCTGTGGACAAATATTTTGTATTCTGTTTTGAACTTGCGAGATTGATCACTTCGTTATCTTTGTCTTTATATGAAAGCACTATACAGGTGACAACATGCTATTCACAAACATTTTCTATATTTAACCAAGTCCCCTTCCTAAAAACGTGCCCTTTGTGACAGATGTCTAAATCATTTCCATCTGAGCTTTTGGTATTGCTAAAATCTTCCCAAAGTTTCATGGAAATCTACCATTATTCATAATGTCGAAGAACGTACGCATGATTTGGAGAAGTTCGATCGCTATAGATGATAGTATCATCAAAGTAAGCTTCACACAAAAAGGCGAAGTTAACATCGTGTCAAACGTAATCACAATTAAAAAAAAAACACATACAAAATCGAGTGTAGGGCAACACGGACCTCCGACAAAAGCGACTGTAGGATCAGGTGTCATGGAGGAGTAAACATCCTCTGCTGACCGTGCGCGCCCGCCGTGAGCCCTTAGTCGAATAAAGTAACGCGGATTACCCGTAATCAAATCTAGTATGAAAATGACAGTCTAACAAAGGGTAAGAAACAAATCAGTCAACATATGACTTAGTGATAATTTGTAATCGCAAACAAGGTCATTATAGCGACCGTAGAATTTTCGAATGATGACTTTAAACGAGATTTGTATATACCCTGCAACATCAACTTTTTTGTTAGAGTTGGCTCGCTTAAAAAAGTCTTCATACGGATAGCATGCTCTTGGGGATCGAATCAATTGGGAGATGTACACACCATAAGCAGGTGATAGTGGTACATTACTACATAGAAAGGGAAAGTTGACGATTGCAAAGTTAAGTTATCACGCTATAATATAATGTAGTTGTCAGTCTGCCATTAGAGTCAATATTAAGTAAAATATCCAAATATAAAGCAGATATGTCAGATTCTATGGTGTCCTTTATATCGGAGTTCTTCGGGATATATCAAATGGACATAATTGTGAAAAATTATGTTTGTTAATTGATAGCACATCATCTATATACCTATATGTAAGGTTGAAGGACACTGCAAGTTTTTTTTGTTTTTTTGTTTTTCTCCCGAAAACAGTTTCTGTACAAATTCTGCCTTCATATGAATATGAAATAAGCTGCCAATAAGGGCACAAATTAGTGCCCATAGAAATACCAACGGATTGTTGGAAGACCCGTTATCCAAAGACTACATGAATATTATATATAAGAAACCCAAGCACGCTCTTAATATCAACATCAGAGTACTTGTGTGGGCAATCATAGTGTTTTCTAACAATATATGTATTTTGTTACCCACAACTAGAAATTCGTATTTTCTAGTGCCAGTTTTGTTTTAAAATTATCTATAATCTGAAAAAGCCTAGATTTTAATTTTCGTAAGGAATCTTTGTGTAAAGTGTGGAGAAGTCATACGTTTTGATGCAGTCAATTTAGAAAATTCTCGTGGCTTTAGGGTATCCAAAAGCTCTTTAGAGTTTTTAAGAATCCACATCTGATTGACACCACTTCTGGAAAATGTAGTGGAACAGTATCTCTGAAGAGATTCTTTAATAGCTGTTAGAGTTTAGTTAAAAGTAAAAGAAAGAGGCTTGGTAGAGCACTTACTGGTGCCAGGGATGTATCTTTGTTTGTAAGGGTTTTTATGCAATTTTCGAAATCCTATAAAATTATGTATGGAATTCAAATTGATCCTGATTCTCGCGAATATTGAAAGAATTTTAAACAGAAAGGTGATTTTGAAGAATTTCATCTTTGTGAAATTGCTTAGAGTGTAAGTAGGATTCCCAGATGTTGAAGTAAATCCTAGTCATTTGAAAGACAATTATAATAGTAACTTTACAAAGACAATGTGTTACTAGCTTTATCAGCTGGAACTTGTACAAAGTTTTCATGTAGTCTAAGTAACTCATTTACCATTCTGGTTTCTGAGGGATATATAGTACGCATTTTCCCAGTCAAATGGTGAATACGGGATTTTAATAAATTCCGAATAGTTTTGATCCCTTCAGACAAAAGTGTCAAGCTCTCTCCCTCAGATTTTGTCCAACGTCTGGCGTAGTTTTCCACAGAATTCATGACAGTCATGAAATTATGTCGCCATTTAAATGAGCAGGCTCTCGGAATTTAGGACCTTTGAAATAAGGGACTTAAGGTCTCATTTTGGACTATATTATATATTTATATCCCTCGTAATAATATGACCAGGCGGGACTATAATTAAATGAGGAAGAGGAACATGTACACTTTGGAGGATTCCGTTGTAATTGCTAAAATACTAGGCATCCATATGAAATGAATCATCCTCTGAACGGTTGCGATATCATTTTCATGCCAAAAGACTTCACGTTTATTGAGACAGGGCATCGGGATTCACAATTACAAACATTCAACAATGGTAACTTGCTTGCAAAAACTTTTCAGCAGGTCAAATTCAGTGACAAATTTTACACTTCTTATTTTGTCTATACAGTATTCGATCTAAAAGTCAGATACGGATCAATTTTTGGGACAGAATTCTAAGTCAGTATACATCGGTAGTATCGTCAGATTTCGCTACTAGAATGAAAAATGAACTCTAGTCACCTTTATTGGCTCTATGATGACATTGTTCCAACATTGTAACTCCATGTCTGTTCCTGAGTACTGAATTCAAAGATATGGATGTCACTCAATGGACAAAGCGTCACCGCCATCGATCACTTCGTAAGTCGGAGAGAACTGGAGACGGAGGGCTTGAATTATTCGAGTTAGAAATGGTATGGTATGGAAAGATGGAAATGTTCTACGTATCTTACTACGGATTTAGATCATCATCACTGGTTTCCCTTCTAAACTGAACCCCCCCCCCCCCCGTTTTCATGTGATGTGTCATTTAGTCAAAGGAGAAAAGGTCAATTCAATGAAGATGAAGCAACCGGGTTTAGGGTCATGATCAGCTTGCGGTATCAGCTTCGGGTCATGATCAGCTTCGGGTCTATGATCAGCTTCGATTTCGTATTTTCAAGTAACAACACAAATATGGGTTGTCATCTTCCTCATTGGAAACGACATTGGAAGTGATTTCCACAAACTATGGGATCTTGTACAACTTTGCCACCAGATAATCGTTGTCAAGCAAGAAAGAAACGCCTTGAACGGGAAGAGTAGGAGGAACACCTTCGATAACTGTCAATAATTAAATCTTGATTTCAGATAAATTTTATGCAAAGGAAAATCAATGTCTAGCTCTACACCCTGTAATAAAACGGACGCACCAGCAGAATCTCCTTATTTAAAGACAAACATTCTCTAACAACAAGTCTGAGAGCACCAATATCTCTCAAAATCTGAAAAGGTTTGACTTTACAGACTCATTGAGTGAAGGAAATCCCTGGATAAAAATCCTCCATAAAAATTGAACAATGAATATATCAGGAGTGTACGAGCAAGTCGAAACAAGGGTTTACCTATCACTTCTAAATGTTTTACAAGCATGTAGCTATGGGTGTCAAGGTCATTTTACTCTTAGCTTAATATGCTTAATACGATTCACTTTTCAAAAGACCTTTTTCCTTGCAATAAGTACAAGTCAGAAGAGGTCCTACACCATATGAGCCCTCAGACGACTCAACCTTGGACAGCATTGTAAATTTAAAATCTGGGGCATTCTTTTAACCACGTCTGATATGTTCGATAGACTACTAGTTTCAAATTTTGCACTAAGTCGTTTTAATGAGATAGATGCAGAATGGCTCGAATTGATTAGCATCGCCATGCAAATAAATATTAGCCTTAAAATGCCAACAAGATTAGATAAAATAAAAAACGATGTCTCAAACAATTTCATATCGACACCCACACTCTATGAGGTTTATGTACATTTTTTTAAAAATAGTATCTCTGTATAGAATCCTATCATTGCTTTCACTATGCTCATGATTATTAGCATTGCGATGTTAATTAGCTGTGGCCATTCTACACCTTCATAAAAATAATACTTTCATACTGACCTCCTTCCCAAAAAACTTCAGGACCCGTTTTTCTAATCAACTCCAAAGAAACCCTTTTCCCAGAAATACCAACTCCCTTTTTGACTTTATATACATGATTTTTTAAACCTCATCTCTCTAAATTTCTGTTATTGGCATCGCAATGATAATATTTATTAGCATCGAAATGTTCAACTACAGGAGAGAGAGAGAGAGAGAAGAGAGAGAGAGAGAGAGATAGAGAGAGATGAGAGAGAGAGAGAGAGAGAGAGTTTGAGTTTTGAAAACATCGTTTCTATATATACTCCTATCATTGGCATTGCGATGTTAATGATTTTTGCATCGCGATGCCACAAACAGAAATATATGTAGAAAGGCGATGTTTCAAAATCTCAACAAAAGAGTATGAGTATCGCGATGCTAACAACAGGTTTATAGGGAGAGAATATTTTTTCAGACATTTTCATACTGACACCTATCTGATATAATCTATATTTATTCCTATTTGAATTTCAACATCAATGCAGTTAAATATTGAAATATTCATACCCTATAATACTTTTAATTCATCAGGCGTTACGTTAAAAAAGTAAAAAAAACAAATATTAGCATCGCGATATCCAACAATCTGACTTGTCATACATGAGTCACAGGAACAGTTTGATATTCTATCAGCGTATCATTTGGAAATTTCAAAGCCAAGATTGTTTAAGTAAAATTAGTAACTGAAATGTATTTAGTTACATTTGTTGAAATCAAAGTACTCTAGCTGTCCCCTCCCCTCTAGTTAATTCTGTTGCATTTCCCACACCATCTTCCTTATTTCAAAGACAACAAAATAATCTTGGGTGAATCTTTTGTTGGTAACAATCATTGGGTCGGATGAATATGAATTTTGTATCTATACTGGATTCCAAAACTTGACAAAAACCCTTACAAACAAGGATGCAATTGCTGGTTCTAGTAATGTTCCACCAAGGCCCTATCTTTACTCCTCACGAAAATATTGACAGTTGTGAGCAATTTCAGACGCATTGTGAAACTACATATACCAGAAGTGGTGTAAATCAAATGTGGGTTCTGAAAAACTCATCTTCAACTAAATTTGAAATCCCAGAACCTTTTTCATTTCAACATCAAAATATATGACTTTTCAACACTTTACACGACCAATTTGTACGATAAATTAAATACAAGACTTTTTTAATATTATAGACAGTTGCTTCTTCAACAAAAATGGAAAAAGAAAACCATTCAAAAAATTACTTAGTTAAATTCGACTCTGATACTACACACAAGTACTCAGCAGTTGATAATGAAGCAATGCTGGAGTTTCCATTTGTAAATATCTTTGTAGTTGGTTTTTTGGTTTTTTGTTTTTTTTTTGTTTTTTTTTTGGCTAGCAGGTCTTCTAACAGTCTGTTGGAATTCCCATAGGCACGATTTGTGCTCTTTTGTTAGCTGACCTGTTTTTATATTCTTATGACGCATAATTCATTTAAAAGCTTCTACACGCCTTTAATTCGACATTTCAATATATCGACGACGTTTTATCTATCAATAATAATGATTTTCATTCATATGTTGATTCAATATATCCCAGCGAACTAGAAATAAATGACACCACAGAGTCTTTCATGTTTGCTTCGTACTTGGATATTTTATTGAATATAGACATTAATAGCAAACTAACAACTAAACTTTATGACGATTTCAGCTTCTCCATCATTAACTTCCAATATTTATATAGCAAAATTCCATCCTCACCTGCATATGGAGGGAATGTCTCTCAACTTATTCGATACGTAAGAGCTTGTTCTGCGTATTGTTTTGTTTAATCGAAGCAGGCTACTTACATACAGGTTTTGGCAGGGGTTTCAATAATCACGTTGAAAGGCAGCATTTCGTAAATTCTGTGGTCGTTATATAACGATTTAGTTTGCCAGTATGGTCTGTCATTGGGTTAAATGCTGCCGGATGTGTTTCATAGCAATTGTTAAGCCGTTTATCATACATTGATTTCACAACTGATTACTCGGTTTACTTGATCAGGGCAATAGGCTCACGGCGGGTGTGACCGGTCGACAGGGGATTCTTACTCCTCCTAAGCACCTGATCCCACCTCTGGTGTGTCCAGGGTCCGTATTTGCCCAACTCTTGTTTTGTATTCTGTTGGGATTGATCACTGTTCGTTATATTTGCCTTCACCCAACCAATGTCAAGTCAACATCTACTTTTACTATCTATATTCACTGGTTAATATCACTACTCAACCGAAACAGAGCCGATATACTGTAAACGTAGTATTATTATATTAATAGTGGATTTATTTTACCGATTTTGGCGGAAGACTACTTCCGCTAAATCAAGTACACCGCCAACCGGGGCATGTATTATGATGGACAAAAGAGGGAGTGAATGTCCGTTAAATTAAGTCTGCGGTAAATGATAGAAAATCAAATATCCGCTAACTATCATACACGTTAAATTAATACGTTTGCAGTAATTGGGTCAGTTAAGTATATCTACGCCTAATGTACTGGTATTATGACTACGAGTAGTTCCTAAAGCGTCTGAGGGTTGCATTTATCTTGCATTCCGTCCATCAGTAGATACAACATTCCCGTTAATCACTTATGCATTCTTCGACACTCGCTCAGTCCCAAGTACATTGGGTTAAGCTAATTTAGGGGCCCTTCTAGCAATTAAAGGCCGACAGAAGAAATGCCTTCCGCGTATCAACATACCATCCAGGGGATATTGGTTGATTACGAAAATACATTAAGGAGGAATACTACATCGGCATGTTTTTTTCTTTTGGATGTTCAATCTCCTATCAAATATTTGTAGCCTTTTTCACATGTTTAGAGCGGGAAGTCAAAATAAAAAAAAAAACCGCCATACATTCATTATTACTTGGACGATTTCATATTTACTGGTCAAAGAAATTAAGCAATTCAGACCATTATCTTACACTAATACATAGTTTCAAAGATATTAGCTATGATTTTTTTTTGGGGGGGGGGGGGGGGTAATCCCATAACCAGGGCTTAATCATTGGGCCTACTACAAACCTTGCTCTCTTTGACATTGGTATAGATAACCTGTTAACCTAGATTACAGCATTAAAAACCTCTGCTTCTGGTGGTAGGATTTAAGCTAGTAAGCTCAATTTCCAGCAAGGCAATACCTGGAAGTCGGGCATTCAACGCTAGGTCTACATGTCACATGTCAGAGTCATATGGACGCTAATGTATACAACCTTATCAAAATTACAAAATTCTTCTAGTGGGATTGAATGTTTAGGCTTTGTGATATATAAAGACAGTTTCATTACCATCTACGCGCGCGCCGTGTGTGTGTGTGTGTGTGTGTGTGTGTTGAAAACCAAAATATAATGGTAATGTATTACTTAACCAGAGTAATGGTAATGCATTGCATTACTTTTAGGAAATAGCGAAATCATAATGCCAAATTCTGGAAGTAATGTAATGTAACATATCACTTTTCAATGTATTCGTCCCATGTCTGTTGATAAGCATGCACCTTGTGGTTACTGGGAGAATGGAATGTTGCTACATACTAAGTAAGGAGAAGCTGAAATCATCCCGTTTTTCATAAAGTTAAGAAGTTTGTTTCTCATCAATGTCTATGTTCAATAAAATATCCATGTACAGAGCAGATGTGGAAGACTTTGTGTTGTCCTTTATTACGAGTTTCAGGGGATGTATCGAATGAACACATGAATAAAGATAATTGTCATTAGTTGATAAAACGCTGTCGATATATCTGAATATCGAGTTAAATGACACAGCTAGAGATTGATTTTTCTAAAGCGTGTGAAAAGATTCTGCCCCATAAGAATATAAAAACTGGTCTGCTAACATGGAGCATTATTCGTGCCTATGGCAATTCCAACAGACTATCGGAAGACTTTATCACCAAAGACTACGAGGATATTGTCAATGACAAAAGACAAATGTGTGCTGACATAAATGAAAAGTGAAAAGTGTTTTTGTCTTGCCGATTTTGTGCATACCATTATGGTAAAACACTGAGTTTTTATAAAACACATAAAATATACTCTGCACACCATTGTTCTTTGTCACTATTTTGCTTTGAATATGTTTGGAAAGCATTCCACATATTTTGTGTCTCTCACAGCTGCCTTTAGTGTGAATGAAAGAGAACTTTCTCAATAAAGTAGACCCTGAATGGATCAAACGGTACGTTGCTTGCGTTAGCCAAAATGTCGTCCATCTCTGCATTAAGACTTCTCACTGGTATCATTATATCGACGCTAATTCCACAATCATGTAATTTGAGAATTTCTTGCTTAATTTCAGAATCTCAGTCAATGGCCATTTTCCGTTTGTGAAGTAATAAATTATTTTTCTAGCAACAAATCTGTTTCCTGTAGAAACTTCATTGAAAAGCTTGTCCCGTGCACTTGATAAAGCAAAGGAAGTGTTTCCTTTTTCATCTTCGATAGACGTTGCACGTATCTTCGTCTTGGTATCAGGGATTGATCGTTGATGAAAATCAAATTTTATCTGAGATTCATTTCCATACGTCATCATAGCTGCTCTTATATCTGTATTTGTCACATCAAAAGAGTCTAAGAGTTTGTCAACAATATTAAGAGAATGAAGTGGATTTCCAGTCAACGAACTAGTGGTTTTGGAGATATCGAAGAGGATCACTACATCAGACACAGGCGAACTGTTATATATAAACAAAGAATTAAACGAAGAAATGACAAAACGGTAACATTTAAGTAAAGTTTGATACTTCGACCCAGTAGATACAATATTGGTACTCCTCCGCTACAAACCCTTACAAAGACATGAGCACGATTTGAATTAAAATTCTTAGAATTTTATTTCCCATTTTTAATGGTTACATTGCTTAACTATGGTATAAAATTGCTCAAATCACTTGTGGAGTTACAAGTGAGATAAAAATATGTCATACTTTGGTGCACCGTATGTGACACATTTCGAAGGATAGATAATTTCTCATCAGCGCTGCTGAATTCTATAGAAAGTCTTTTAAAAAGGCTAGACCTCAAGCCAATAAAGGAGAAGACCTTTGCATGAGGGAGATACTCCTGTAACGTTTCAGAAATGCTCATAATTTAAACTCCAAAGTTGCGTGCTATGTTTTAGTTTACATATGGATTGCTTCATAGAAAATATCATGTTTAAACCGAAATGAGATGTGACAAACACTAAAGATAGTTTAAACTTTTATTGTGTTCAAAATTCACTTCCAATTTGAAAAATCTGCATTAAGCAAAACTTTTACCAGTATATTTAACCTTTGTAAGCAAAAACGTGTCACGAGCTGTGTTTACATTGTAAAGCGCTTTGGGTACTTTGGTAGATAAAATACTATATAAAAACTAATCATCATTATGAACCTTAAAACTGGAATAATATAAATTTGAAAATTCAGCTCAAATCGTGTCCATGCCCCCCTTTAAATGGAGTTTGTTGTAAAGTACAATGTGTATGGGAGGAAATGACTCAATTTTGGACCGCATCAATTATTTGTTACATATGCCCAGAATCATGCAATGCTTGTGAAATTAAATGTCTCCTGTTAAAAGTCACCCATTCCAGGGAACCATTCCCCGCAACTAATGCAGGCAATTGGCCAAACAATATCTATACTTCTAAATGTTTATATATATGATGTGCAAGAACATCGCGACAAGGTCTTGAATGTTGATCTCAGAAAATACTTAGCAGGTGTGATTCCCAATGATACACAACTGTACTGTTCGAATTGTACACCATGCTACAGTTAAATTTGTATCTTGCATATATGGTAAAAATTGTACATACTCGCATCTAAATGTACACACTGTTAAAGCAAATGTTACAAATTGTTCATACCTGCGCAACCGTGATCCGCGGCGTCCATCAACGTGACCATGAGAAGATCGTCGTTGTCAGGGGCAAACGTGTAGGAAGGGTCTGTAGGGAGTTGTATCAGCTCCTCGTGCCCAATGTCACCCATACCCACAGCAAATATCTTGAATTTGAAATCTTTGGCTTTCAGAAACTGGGCTATTTGAATTGCTTGATTCCGATCTGTTGACAATCCATTTGTCATAATCACAACATAATGGTTGATGTTAGGTAGCAGACGAGCACCATTCTCTGGTTTTAGTATTTCCTAATATGTTGACGGTGCTACCGTTTGGTGCGAAGCGAAGACCCTGCAGGCTATAGCCGTAAATCTACGTAATTCGAACCAAATGAATAATTTTCCGACCCCGATGATGTTGTACACTCCAGTATCTTTTATTCAGCCGTTTTGTATCAGACAATGTTTTCGAAAATAAAAAATTTCCCCATTACTGGTTAATGCAAATGCATTTGTTTTCGATTGTTACCACAGAAATCTCACACGCAGAAGACACCCCGGGAAAATACGATACGACACACTTGTCAAACGTAATGAGCGACAAACCAATACTGTATGGTATTTAAAAAAATTTAATCTAAGTATTCATTGCCTGTTTTGTTTAACAAAAATAATACCATACAATTTGCAGAAATGAGAAATATTTATATAAATTAAGTGTGTCCCGTTTAACAACCAAAAACATTTTTTTAAAAATCAGTCGAAGTTACCCTAGCACAATTTTATTGGTTTTGGGTAACTTCGAACAACAATAGTTGTAAAAAAAAAAAAATAAAAAAAATGTTCTGTTCGCTATATAGCAGTGCAAATAGGAAAAACATTTATTTATTTTTTTTATTAAATGCACACTAGGCCCAACATAGTGCATGTTGAAAAATGACTTTAAATCGGATTATCTGATTTAAAATCATACTGACGTGACACCACCCCCTCCCTCTCAGATTCAACTATAAAAAAATATTGGAAAGTATTTATGAAACAATTGCAGTCGCTGTGTGTAAAATAATGTCTTCTGGAGTATTTGGGATGGCATAAGCTCAGGTATTACAATGACTACATTTATTTTAATTATTTTCAACAATGTTTCAAAACTTGACAACAAATCATTATTCACAAAGAGAGATTGTACATATGTAGTAGTCAGGGAGGAATATCTTCATTTTCGTTGTAAACGAGTATACCTGCTGTGGCCATTACTGCTTGTTGGATTTTAGGTTACCGTTAATACAGCTTTGTCACCCAACTTCCGTATTGACATACCATTCTATATCAAGTTATTATGATGACATGGTTTTAATGACAAGAAAAATCAAAACCTTGAAGAAGCAGAATGAGTATCGTCGTTTGTATGTAGCTGTGCTTTCTTCAGACTGTTGTCTTATATAGACGAGAAAAATCGCAACTGCAAGCCATAGAAGAATCAAATGTTTGTCAATGCTAAAGTTACATGGATAAAAATGAAAATAAAACCGTGTCGGTTAGGTCAGAGTTCCCGAAACCGCGCCGACCATCGTGGGATCCCCGATAGATTTTGATGGAGTCCGATAAAATTCCAGTTTTATGGTCAAAATGTCCGGCAGTTTTTTGTTTTTTTTTTCTTTCTTTCTTTTTTTTTATTCTTTCTTATTTATTTTACAGACGTGCATTAAATCAAAAAGAAGAGAATTAAGTTAATTGTCCAAGTTTATATGTTTACTAGATAGAAAACTAATAAAGAACCACGTAACTTTTTTGGGATCCGGATTTTTTGCGAGTTCTTCTTTTACGCCACGAGAAGACGGTTTTCCCGTTTTGAGGAGTCAACTGTGCGATTGTCGGCTGAATATGATGTTAGATCTACAGTCCATGTCAGAAAACACGAGACACAGATGCCAGCCCTGCGCCCCATCAGAATACACGGAAGTGACAGAGACACAGAACAACAGAAACTGAAATTAACGATGAAGATACATCTCTGGACGACAGAAAATGATATGACTACGAGACGGCAGTGATTCTGACCATGAACAGACATGACAGAGACGTAAATTGTATAACGAATATTGGACAATGGACTGAATAATGAACTTGGGCAAAATTGTTACTTTTTTATTTATTTTATATGTACTTTTCATATAAAAACAACAATGTCGGTAATTCTTTACAATTGTCCGGTAAATTTTAACCCATTTCCAGGAAACATTGTCCGCACAAATTTTTAACTTAGGTTTCGGGAATCTGGGTAGTAATTATTTTTCATGTATTAAATTACAAAATCATGCGAGGATTAATGTTTGCTAGAATGAGAACCATCAGTGACAGATCCAGCAATTTTCAAGGGGGTGGGGGGGGGGGGGCAATTGTGAGGGTAAGCTTTTAAAAAGGCCATTTTGGGTGCCAAAATTCTGGAGTTTTATTTAGTATTGTTGTATATTTTTGGTGAAAAAAGGGGGGGGGGGGGCTTTGAAACTGCACTGACTAGTGGGCGAACTATAATGTCACCACGTGTTTTAAAGCAATGAAATAAAATCGGCCTGCGTTTTGGACTCGTCCAACGTTCGTCGATGTACGGCCAGGATCTCTCGT
>CAJDSM010028481.1:3332-22591 GCA_903981925.1 Ostrea lurida
CGCACACAGACACGTGTGATGGAAAATGAATCGTATCCTCGCAGTTATTTCCTTGCAATCTTTTGTAATTTTATGGAACCATGTTAATAATTGATTCTCACTTGTTGTCATTTTAGTACACTTTGACAAATGATGACGATATTCCAATATTTATATTCTTACTTATTTGCAAATATTGAATTTACGAGATATATCCTATTATTTATTTTGCATTTTCTATACGTTGTAGCAAATGTTTCGAAAAAACTGAATTAATTCATATTATGTTTTTCTTGCTTCAGCTCTGTTATAATTTATATATAGTCGTAAATCTTAGTAATTTCAGTGGCGTATTCTAGGAGACAAGACTATATGTACATATGTGAATGCATGTATTTGCAAACGATTATTAGTGGAGTATATCTGAGTGTTTTACTAAGGAGCACAGGTGCTGTGGTGTGTGATACATGAAAGACATTTATGTAGAATAAATTGTATTTGCTATATAGAGTGATAAACTTCCATATTATATTTAACACATCTCTAATGACAGTTGTATTCAAGTTGGCAACTAGGTCGTTAGAAATAACCTTAGAATTTGCGAAATGCTGACTTTAATCGAGACGGAGAAACCCCTGTAACAAACGTTTTTTTCAGTAGCCTCTTCGATTTAAAAACCTGATCGTACGTGAACAGCTCTTGTGTATTGAATCAGTTGAGAGACATTAACTCATATGTAAGTGATACTGGAATGGTGACTACAGAAATATGGAAAGTTGACGGAAGTTGACGTCTCCGGTTTGTTATAAAGCCAGTTTACCTTAGCATCTATGTTCAGCAAAATATGAAAGTACGAAGCAAATGTGGAGGAGACTGTGATAAAAGGCAAAGTAATGAAAAGTGATTAATCTCGTAAGTCCCAAGTGGGATATATTAAATCAAGATATAAAATGAAAATGTTATTGTTAAGATAGAAATCATCTAAATGTGGAAATTGAAGGGCCGCAGCTAGATATTTTTCTTTCATGTTAAGAACTGTAAACACTCTTCTGTTTGTCCTATAGATCAATGTAAATTGAGACCATTAAGTTGTTTGCCTGAATGTTTTAGCAATAGAGTCCAACGAAAGCTCCTTTATAAATATTTGATGGAAAGAAACAAAAAGGAATTCATGTTTACATGTATTACATTGATCATATGATCAAATGTGTATATTTATTGGCTACTTTTGCTGTTTTAGATTCCCATTCAAGAATTCTAGGAATTACATCATGAGCTTATGATATTTGTACAACTGAGTGCGTCGTAACAATTAACCAATCATATTGATCGGCAGTATCGAAGGCATTAAAAAGAAAGACAAATTTATTGAGATGGATATTAATGTTTGAGTTAACAACATCATGTACAACAAATGTCATTACACTACCGTGAACATAACAAACTAACCACTGCTACTACTCTTCTCCGAGGCAATATCAGTTATAAATATCTCGTCCAAATATTACTACTTCTGTAACACCCCGTCACACAACTTCCTATTTGTCAAATAATGTACGTAATGCATGAATATATGCATCACTATTGGGGCACTTTAAAAGTTCCTCGTCTTTGATGGGTTATATACAGTCATGTACTATGTAACTGTGGGATATGTTCTATGCATGTTTGTTATGATGCTTCATGTATATCTTGATTTATTGAGTGATTTTCCATTACATTTTTTTTGTCTGTTCGTTTACGGTAATAAATGGCATTTTCTACATGATGTATAAGTTGTTATTCAAACACCCCAACACAGCCAACACTGTGGTGACAAAAATGTATTCACTGAAGCCAAATCATACTACAATAAACAAACAGGAAATCGCGAAATCAGTATAATTCTTTCCTTCATGACTAGCAGAATTATAAAATTACTATTAGAAATAGCTGCTTTAATGAGATTGATCTATAATGGAGTTCCAAACATTCAAAATTCATGGAATTTCAGTGATATCAACAACTCTAGCCAAAATAGTGCTATCGGGAACTCGTGGGATATTTGGATTTGGTTTTATTAAAATTGAACTTTTATCCTACTTTCAAAAAATGTGATAGCATTTTTTGGCAATGTGCTTTTGCAGGCGACTTCACTATCCAACACACACACGATAAAATGCCTGGCTATCGCAGACTTTATCCTATTAAGGGCGATGGACACGTTTTGAACTAAAATTTCAATGTTTAGATCGCCATTTTGATGTTTGAAATGCTTAATCAATTTATTTCTAGTGTCAGCAAAAATTTGAAAGTCAGTTTTTGAGTTATAAGTAAGATACAGCGGTCACAAATCTTTGCAATGTAAACAAGGCTCGGAGCTTTTATGTTTACAAAAAGATTGGCTTTGTAGAAAATATCATGTTTAAAAACAATATGAGATATGAGAAACACTAGACACTGTTTAATTGTGTTTAGAATGAACTTCTAATTTGGAAAAAATCTGCTTGAAATGGAAGTTTAGTAGCATATTCAATATATGTAAGACAAAATCATGGCTCGGGTCTTGTTTACATAACAAAGAATTGTAAGTGCTGTATCTCACTTGGAAGTCAACAGATGACGTTAAAATTTTTCCTGACCATTAGAAATACCTTAGTAAAGCTTGGTAACATTTAGAATTGGCAATCTAAAAAATTGAACATTTTAGTTCAAAACGGTCCTTGCTCCTTTAAAGGGACATTGACACATTTTCGAGCTAAAAATGTTTAGATTTTAGATTTCATTTTTAATTGTTTACAATGCTCACTTAGTGGTATTTCTTATGGTAGCAAAAATATGAACGTCATTTGTTAAATTACATAGTAAAATACAGCACTTACAATTCTTTTCTATGTAAACAAGGCTCGAGCCTGGTTTTGTTTATCTATATTGATATGGCTAGTAATACGTTCCGTTTAAGCAGATTTTGTCAAATTACAGTTCATTCTGAACACATTAAATAGTTTCTAGTGTTTTCTCACATCTCATTTTGTTTTAACATGGTATTATATGTGAAGCAATCTTTAAATGTAAATAAACACAAAGTTTGAGCCTTGTTTACTAGCAGATAATTGTAAGTGCTGTATCTCACTTGAAACTAACTAATGACGTTCAAATTCCATCGGCCCGAGGCCTGGTATAGCTTGCTCGAAGCACCCCTGATGGGTCATAATGTAGCTGACCTTTCTGAAGGAAATGGGATTTATATGATTTGTTAGCAATGCCATTCCAGTTTAGGGTTTTGGACAACACAGAGGCAAATTGATAACGGGTCAATATTTGCACAAAAAATGGCACAAAAGGGCTTTGGGTATTTTGACGAGTTTGTAGATATTTAGTCATGGCCGTAACAGGACAGGAGACTTGTCTGGTGGCCTATAACCAGGGTGGTGCCTAACTCACGTTGATCCGGTTTAATACTTGATAAGCAATTTGATTTGATGAATCCTGAACGGAAATGTGCTGACTTGATAATTTATTTTGGTTTGCCCTTGAGAGGTTAGTCCCACAGCCCTTAATACGCGCGTAAGGTAAGGTAAATGCATCTCCAAAATAAACTACCATCGTATGAGTCATGGCTCACCACATACAATTGGGGACTATTTTATTTTAAAATTTCTTAAGTGATATGGGAAGGTACAGGCTCTAATTTGGCTGTTTTTATACACTCAACAAGTTTAACCCAACAGGAAATGTTTGGTGGGGTCACTGTATCCCAATACTTGCGATGAAAGGCGATATCAGAAGTATATAACCTTGCAGTGGATGTGTGTACCCTTGACTGGAATTAAGTGATCTATAAACATTGAGGATATAGTCCAATGGTGTGGCCACAATAATATTCAATTGTTGCAGTAGTCTAAACTGAATCAAATGCTTGTAAGCCTACAGAGTAAGCTTGTGCGGGGTTGCATGCTAATGATGACCTAAAGAGGCGGTCTAATTGCAGCTGCAAGAGAGCATTGTGGAAGGATGGCGATGTTGCTCGTGGTTGTTAGTCTACTGTAGGAGCTGGGTCCTGAATCTGGACCACGTGTTCACGAGATATTGCATCAGCTATGGAATTATGTTTTACCCAAATGTGTTGAACCTTGATTATATATATTGTTTGTTAAATTGACAAACATTAATGGCCTGATGAGGGACATTACGTGATGAGAACACGAAGATTACTTAATAAGGATGTAAACCAAAGCGAGGTTATCAATATGTAGGTTGATTTTGTTTTGTTTTTCTAAGAGTGGGAGCCCATATTGGTGAAGAACAAACAAAACAATTGGCACTAATTCCATAAAGTAACGTTACGAAGAATGGCTGTACCCAGATCAACTTGAACCCACCGCCACCTAAGTAGACCCCGCATCCTAGCGAAGCAGGGTCAGAGCTATCAGTATAAAGTTGAAGAGTTTCTTGCGAACTCCATTCAGTGTCTGGGAATAAATAACCCCATTAGAGTTGTTGAGGAACTCCAGCCAGATCATGCAAAGATTTGGCAATGTTGATATGGTTGATAGGTTGGTAGTTTCGAGCAAAGTATATAGAATCGCCTATTAACTGCACGACTCCCATGAATTGCTTTATAAAACGCAAATTTAATTTCAACATAATAGGTCCCCCTAACTGATCAAAAGTCCTCTGGATTAGATAGTATTAACCTAAAATGCACTTTTATGTCTGCTTTAGCTGATATGCCCCTACCTAATTTTACAAATGCAAATCTATAACGTGTCAAATGATGTGTACTTAAGTCTCTTTAGGGGTCTAATGTAACTGTCACTACCTAAAATAGCGATGGGTAGATAGGTGGCGTTATCATTCGCAACCAGCCATCAACTTTTTGGGTACCACATAACAAGGATGCAACCCAAAGCAATCAATTGTCATCCGACATAATCGGTTAATAAAAAAATCCAAGCTGACAAAAAAAGCTAATAATCATGAGTTATTTGCAACAAAATGAGACACTCGGCAATTTTGAAAAAAAATTATATGGCCGTATTCCAACCTACCAGTTTGTTCGGCAGCTTAAATTTTCCCGAAAAGCATCTTCCCAAACAAACAGGATCCCGGAAATAAATACGCATATTCTTAGACTAAGCTTTTAATATACGTTAAAATTCACCGACATATAATGTGGTAACTATAATTGGTACATATGTTTCGAGTTGTTCAACAAGCAAATATCTTTATGAAGAATCTATACATAGTACACTCTCAGGTGGACTAAATTGCCCACTGGCACTGTTGGCGATTTTTTAGAGTGGGCATTCAAATGTCCACGGAACACAGTGAGTTATGTAGAACTGTATAGCACACAGGTAAATGGTCCACTCAAAAATGCCCACTGTGATCCAAGTGCGGTGGCCCACAGTGGAAATTGGGCATTCAGAAATCCACCTGAGCTGTACTGTAGTTATTCTTGCAATCTTTGTATTTTATGGAACCATGTTAATAATTGAATCTATTGTTGTCATTTTAGTACACTTGACAAATGATGACGATATTCTCAATATTTATATTCTTACTTTATTTGCAAAAATATTGAATTTTACGAGTAATCCTATTATTTATTTTGCATTTTCTATACGTTGTAGCAAATGTTCGAAAAACTGAATTAATTCAATAATATGTTTTCCTTGCTTCAGCTCTGTTATAATTTTATTATAGTCGTAAATGTTAGTAATTTCAGTGGCGTATTCTAGGAGACAAGACTATATGCTACATATATGAATGCATGTATTTGCAAACGATTATTAGTGGAGTATATCTGAGTGCTTTACTAAGAACACAGGTGCTGTGGTGTGTGATACATGAAAGACATTTATGTAGATATAAATGTATTTGCTATATAGAGTGATAAACTTCCATATTATCATTTAACACATCTCTAATGACAGTTGTATTCAAGTTGGCAACTAGATCGTTAAAATAACCTTAGATTTGCGAAATGCTGACTTTAATCGAGACGGTAGAAACCCCTGTAACAAAAACGTTTTTTCAGAGTCCCCTTCGATTTAAAACGCTGATCGTACGTAGAACAGGCTCTTGTGTTGAATCAAGTTGAGAGACATAAACTCACTCATGTAAGTGAGTACTGGAATGGACTACAGAAATATGGAAAGTTGACGAAGAAGTTGACGTCATCCGGTTTGTTATAAAGCCAGTTTACCGTTAGCATCTATGTTCAGCAAAATATGAAAGTACGAAGCAAATGTGGAGGAGACTGTGTGAAAGGCAAAGTAATGAAAAGTGATTTAATGCTGGTAAGTCCCAAGTGGGATTATTAAATCAAGATATAAAATGAATGTTATGTGTTAAGAAATAGAAATCATCCTAAATGTGGAACATTGAAGGGCGCAGCTAGATATTTTATCTGTTCATTGTTAGAACTGTAACACTCTTCTGTTTTGTCCTATAGATATGTAAATTTGAGACCATTAAGTTGTTTGGCCTGAAATGGTTTTAGCAAATAGAGTTCCAACGAAAGCTCCTTTATAAATATTTGAATGGAAAGAAACAAAAAGGAATTCATGGTTTACATGTATTCATATCATATGATCAAAATGTGTATATTTATTGGCTACTTTTGCTGTTTTAGATCCCATTCAAGAATTCTAGGAATATACATCATGAGCTTTTATGAATTTGTCACAACTGAGTGCGTCGTAACAATTAGACCAGAGTCATAATTGAATCGCAGTATTCGAAGGCATTAAAAATGAAAGACAAATTATTGAGATGGATATTCATGTTTGAGTAACCAACATCATGTACAATCAAATGGTCATTACACCTACCGTGAAATAACAATAACCACTGCTTATACTCTTCCTCCGAAGGCAGATATCAGTTATAAATACTCGTCCAAATATTACTACTGGCTGTAACACCCGTCCACATACAACTTCCTATTGTCAAATAATGTTACGGTAATGCATGAATATATGCATTCACTATTGGGCACTTTAAAAGTTCCTTCGTCTTTGATGGGTTATATACAGTCATGTACTATGGTAATTGTGGGATACTGTTTATGCAGTTTGTTATGTGCTCAGTATATCTTGATTACTATTGAGTGTTTTCCATTACATTTTTTTTGTACTGTTCGTTACCGGTAATAAAATGGCATTTTCTCATGAATGTATAAGTTGTTATGTCAAAAACCCCAACACAGCCACCTGTGGTGACAAAATGTATTCACTGAAGCAAATCATACTACTATAAACTAACAGGAATCGCGAATCAGTTAATTTTTCCTCTGATGCAGAATTATAAAATTACTATGTAGAAATAGCTGCTTTAATGAGATTGATCTATAATGGACGTTCCAAACATTCAAAATTCATGGAATTTCAGTGATATCAGACAAACTCTACCAAAATAGTGCTATCGGGACTGTGGGATATTTGGATTTGGTTTTTAAAATTGAACTTTTATCCCTACTGTTCAAAAATGTTGATGAAGCATTTTTTGGCAATGTGCTTTTCGCAGGCGACTTCACTATCCACACACACAACGATTAAAATCCTGGCTATCGCAGACTTTATCCTATGTAAGAGGGCGCATGGAACGGTTTTGAATCTTAAAAATTTTCAAGTTAGGATCGGCCAATTTTGATGTTTGAAATGCTTAATCAATCTATTTCTAGTGGTCAGCAAAAATTTGAAAAGTCAGTTTTTTGAGTTAAAGTAAGATACGCGTCACAAATCTTTGCAAATGTAAACAAGGCTCGAAGCTGTTTTATGTTTACAAAAAGATTGGCTTTGTAGAAATATCATGTTTAAAAACAATATGGATAGGAAACACTGACACATTTTAATTGTGTTAGAATGAACTTTCTAATTTGGAAAAAAATCTGCTTGAAATTGGAATTGTTTAGTAGCAATATTCATATAGTGAAGCAAAGATCATGGCTTCTGGGTTCTTGTTTAGCATAACAAGAACTTGTAAGTGGCTGTATCTCACTGGAGTCAAGCAGTATGACGTTAAAATTTTTTCCTGACCATTAGGAAATACCTTAGTAAAGCTTTAAACCATTGAATTGGCAATCTAAAAATTGTAAACATTTTTTAGTTCAAAACGTGTCCAATTGACTCCTTTAAAGGGACATTTGAACATCATTTTCGAGCTAAAATGTTTAGATTTTAGATTTACTTTTTAATTGTTACAGCTCACTGTAGTGGTATTTCTAATTGGTCAGGCAAAATATGAAACGTCAATTTGTTAAATTAATAGTAAAATACAGCATTACAATTCTTCTTCTATGTAACAGGCTCGGAGCCAATTGGTTTTGTTTATCTATATTGACATATGGCTAGTATACGTCCGTTTAAAGCAGATTTGTCAAATTACAAGTTCATTCTGAACACATATAAATTAGTTTCTAGTGTTTTCTCACATCTCATTTTGTTTAATAACATGGTTATATGTGAAGCAATCTTTAAATGTAAATAACACAAAGTTTGAGCCTTGTTACTAGCAAGATGAATTGTAAGTGCTGTTATCTCACTTGAAACTAACTAATGAACGTCAAATTCCATCGGCCCGAGGCCTGTATAGCTTGCTCGAAGCTACCCTGATGGGTCATAATGTATGCTGACTTTTCTGAAGGAAATGGGATTTATATGATTTGTTAGCAATGCATTCCAGTTTAGGGTTTTGGAAAACCAGAGCAGAATTTGATAACGGAGTTCAATA
Organism: Ostrea lurida; assembly: GCA_903981925.1. Classification (NCBI taxonomy): domain Eukaryota; kingdom Metazoa; phylum Mollusca; class Bivalvia; order Ostreida; family Ostreidae; genus Ostrea; species Ostrea lurida. Next base: position 12,030 of record CAJDSM010028481.1, read on the forward strand.
TTTTGCACAAAATGGCACAAAAGGGCTTTGGGTGTTTTGACGAGTTTGTAGATATTTAGTCATGGCCGTAACAGGACCAGGAGACTTGTCTGGTGGCCTAGTAACCAGGGTGTGCCTAACCACGTTGATCCGGTTTAATACTTGATAAAATTTGATTTGATGAATCCTAACGAGAAATGTGCTGATTGAGTAATTATTTTTGGTTTGCCCTTGAGAGTGTCCACAGCCTTTAATAACGCGCGATAGGTAAGGTAAATGCATCTCCAAATAACTACCATCGTGATGAGTCATGGCTTCACCACATACATTATTGGGGACTATTTTATTTTAAAATTTCTAAGGTGAATGGGAAGGTTTACAGGGCTCTAATTTGGCGTTTTATATAACTCAACACAGCTTTACCCAACAGGAAATGTTTGGTGGGCGTCACTGTATCCCAATACTTGCGATAAAGCGATATCAGAAGTATATAACCTTGCAGTGGATGGTGTACCCTTGATCTGGAATTAATGATCTATAACATTGAGCGATATAGTCCAACTGGTATGGCCACAATCAATATTCAATTGTTGCAGTAGTCTAAACTGAAATCAAATGCTTGTAAGCCTACAGAGTAAGCTTGTCGGGTTGCATGCTATGATGACCTAAAGAGGCCGGTCTAATTGCAGCTGCAAGAGAGCATTGTGGAAGGATGGCGATTTGCTCGTGGTTTGTTAGCCTACTGTAGGAGCTGGGTCCAACTGAATCCTGGACCACTGTATCACGAAGATATTGCATCAGCTATCGGAATTATGTTTACCAGAAATGTGTTGAACCTTGAATTATATATTGTTTGTTAAATTGACAAACATTAATGGCCTGATGAGGGACATTACGTGATGAGACGACGAAGATTACTTAATAAGGATGTAAACCAAAGCGAGGTTATCAATATGTAGGATGATTTTTGTTTTGTTTTTCTAGAGTGTGAGCCCATATTGTGAAGAACAAAACAAAACAATTGGCACTAATTCCATAAAAGTAACGTTACGAAGAATGGCTGTACCAGATCAACTTGGACCCACTGCCACCTAAAGTAGACCCCACATCCTAGCGAAGCAGGGTCAGAGCTATCAGTATAAAGTTGAAGAGTTTCTTGCGAACTCCATTCAGTGTCTGGGAAATAAATAACCCCATTAGAGTTGTTGAGGAACTCCAGCCAGATCTGCAAGATTTGGCAATGTTGATATGGTGATAGGGTTGGTAGTTTCCGAGCAAAGTATCATAGAATCGCCTATTAACTGCACGACTCCCATGAATTGCTTTATAAAAGAAATTTAATTTCCAACATAATAGGTCCCCTAACATATCAAAGTCCTCTGGATAGATAGGTATTGACCTTAATGCACTTTTAATGTCTGCTTTAGCTGATAATGCCCCCTCCCTAATTTACAAATGGCATCTATAACCGTGTCAAATGATGTGTACTTAAGTCTCTTTAGGGTCTATGTAACTGTCACTACTAAATAGCGATGGGTAGGATAGGTGGGTTATCATTCGCCAACCGCCATCACTTTTGGGTACCACAACAAGATGCAACCCAAAGCAATCAATTGTCATCCGACATAATCGGTTATAAAAATCCAAGCTGACAAAAAAGCTAAATATCTGAAGTAATTTTGCAACAAAATGAGACACTCGGCAATTTTGAAAAAAAATATATGGCCGTATTTCCAACCTACCAGTTTGTTCGGCAGCTAAATTTTCCGGAAAGCATCTTCCCAAACAAACAGGATCCCCGGAAATAAATTATAGTATTCTTAGACTAAGCTTGAATATACGTTAAAATTCCACCGACATATAATGTGGTAACTATAATTGGTACATATGTTCGAGTTGTTCAACAAGCAAATATCTTTATGAAGAATCTATATATAGTACAACTCAGGTGGAACTTAATTTGCCCACTGCCCACTGTGGGCGATTTTTAGAGTGGGCATTCAAATGTCCACGGAACACAGTGAGTTATGTATAGAACTGTATAGCACACAGGTAAATGTCCACTCCAAATGCCCACTGTGATTCCAAGTGGGTGGCCCACAGTGGAAATTGGGCATTCAGAAATCCACCTGAGCTGTACTGTACCGTAGTCGTCTAGAAAACATTCTACTATGAGGCCATTTTAGATACAGGTCGAACTGGTCATTTTTGCTGATAATATTGACAACGAATATTTCAGCGGACCTCTTCCTGTTGTAGAATTGAAATCAGAATAATGAGCATACATATGTAGATAGGTCGTGATACATCCTGCAAATTGAACAATTTTGATATTATTTTAACGTACAAAAACGGAACCTTTCCCCCTAGAAATTACTGTTAATGGATTCAAAATACTGTAATTACGATATTACATAAGCACGAACAGAATTCGGGATAACAGCAATTCGCACTTTTATAGCTTTTACAATTGGTGTCGTTATTCGTATGTCAAAATATTGTTTTACTCAGGGTAATACATACAGGGACTCCGTTTTTAGTTCAAGTCTGAAAGACACCGTGATTTTCAATTTTAAAATGCCGAACGTTCGGCCAATCAGTAATCACTACCTATGTTTATGATTTAGTGTTGACGCCGCCATGAGAAGAGTGAGCTCGAACTCACGACCTCCCAGCACAGTCTCTGAATTTTAATCAGTAAATAAATTACAATTGAGAAGGGGAGAATAAACACATCATGTGTACGGCAACATTTTGACCCCTTCCTCGAATCGGATCCAATTATATCAAATTCGCGGAAACAAGTCTATTCTTTGGAACGATGACGCTCAGAATGGTTTTCCTTCTCATCCGTCGTTTCTGAAGTCCCTTAGAACAATTGGATAATGGTTAAATTTCAACGAGATTTGAAGATGCCTACCAAGGCACATTTCCGTGGAAACGAGGGAGTTATTATACTCAGTCTATTGTGCCCCTTCCCTGGTTTCTATACAAGCTGTGAGGCCCATATCTTGTTCAAGTAAACGGCGAAATGTTAAGTAAACCATTTTCAAATAAGTGATCGCAGACACTCATTTTTATTGTTTTAACATCACCAGTAATGACATGGCAAGCTAGACTATGGTTAAATTAAGACTATCCAAATGTATGGGTGCAACGATAATATTGGAAACAGGAAATATTTCTAGCCCACAGTGCGTTCAATGTAAATTTTACCAATATATCTAGACGTAATCATACATGTATTTCTCGTTTCGCAACAAAAATGTTGTAAAAATATAACAGGTGCGACATAGCACAATGATGCTTATTATCGGAGTCTTTCTTCCTGTAAGACTCGTCAGAGGAGAATTTTATTGCGACATCAATCTAAGATCCTTCTGATAAGGATCGGGTCAAGGAATTCCGTAAAGACATGTTACATGTAATGGTGAATAACAGAACGTAGGTTATGTTATTTAACTGTCTACGTTATGTTTCATCATCGTCTTTGAGAGACAATTAATTTTTGGTGTATCCAGGGGTTCGTATTTGCCGAATTCTTATTCTTTATTTGCTATAATGTGGCAGTAAACAATTACTGTTAAACGTAATCATAGTCTCCAAAAGCATTGTTTACTTCCCATTTATATAAAGTCGAGTGTAGGCAACACGGACCTCCGACAAAGCGAAGGTAGGATCAGGTGCCATGGAGGAGTAAGCATCATCTGCGACCGGCACACCCGCCATGAGCCCGTAGTCGCAACAAGAAGAAACGGTTACCCCGTTGTCAAATCTAGTACGAAACACACAGTCTAACAAAGGGTATGAAACAAATCAGTCAACATATGACTTATATTTACTGATAATTTGTATCGCAAACAATCATTATAGCGACCGAAGAATTTGCTAATGACTTTAAACGCGATTCGATAACCCTTGCAACATCAACTTTTTTGTTAGTGGTTGGTCACGCTTTAAAAAATCTTATATTGACCACTCTTCGTTGTCTTTGGCTTTTGCTCAGTGTCCTTATGGTGAAACAGAGGAAACTTATCACTACGTTTTCTCGTGCACTGAGTACTCTACACACAGACATTATTTATTTAATGCTATTTTTAGAATAGATAATTTACATATGATGGACACTCTTGTTACTATAGGGAGATGAACCCATTGGTATCACTGACAATGAAAAGTTATTTTTCCAATGTACAAATGATAATAAAAAGATCTGGTCGTGTTTTAGTTTATTTTTGTATAACAAATCTGAACATCTCAACAAATCTTTTAATTTCAGGAAGTATGTAAAGGCAAAGATAACGAACAGTGATCAATCTCGTAAGTCCTAAATATAATACAAAAACAAGAGATGGGCAATCACGGACCCCTGGACACACCAGAGGTGGGATCAGGTGCCTAGGAGGAGTAAGCATCCCCTGTTGACCGGTCACACCCGCCGTGAGCCCATAGTCTTGATCAGGTAAACGGAACAATCCGTAGTCAAATCAGTGTGTGAAAAACGGCCTAACAATGGCTATGAAACACATCAGACATATATATTATACTGTCCGAATTTTCATTAATTATCTATGTAAAATATATTAAAATGACCGTTGATATCATTATGGTTAGATTAAGATTGTTTTGTGTAATAAAATTTAACACGGGAGAGAGCGTTCAAAGCTTTTTAAAAACTTGCGCCCAATCCTTTTGTTGATTAAATCTTAGCAATAAAATATATTCAACTCAACTAACTCACTGCTAGAGATTCATTACCCTGAGCGCCATTCATAGATAAGCTTATTTTGGTCCATTACCTAGAGTTGGTGACGAGCCACTAAGAAGAATCAATTGTCGTAAAACACAATAATTGATCAGTTTCATAACACAAAAATAGAATTCTTGGATTTACAGTTCACATTTAGAACATCGTATGGAAATAAGTGATAAGAAAGTAAATATCGTATCGAAAAAAAAACCCAACAAAACAACAACAACAACAAAAAACCAAACAAACAAAAAAAGAAATCAAAACAAAACCAAAAAAACACCACCCAAAACAACAACAACAAAACCAAACCAAAAAAAACCCCCAAACAAACAAACAAAATAAAAAAACCCACCACCAACAACAACAAAACAACGAGGTGGTGTATATGTATTGCAAATACAATGTACCAATCATCCATTACTTAGAGGCAGATCAGTTGTGTAACACAAAATTGCGGTCATATGGTTTCCTAATATCAAGTATTTTCCCCCTCTATTTTTATATTCACTGATACCAGATAGATGTGATGTGAAGGCAACAGATAGTCTACTATGCAGTGTTACAACATTTCTCTTTTGTGAACAATAGAAGTACGATTTATTGTGTTTCGGAAATGAATTATAATACTTATAACTCAACTAACGTTAGTTATTTGGAAAATATTACCGAACTTGATACTAACGATCATATGTTGGGAGTTGCAGTTTCCATGATTGTTTTACTTTTCACTGGATTAGTAGGAAATGTGATTACATTTTCGGCAGTGTGCTGTTGCAAGCGACTTCACTCTCCAACATACACGGCGATAGGATGCTTAGCTATCGCAGACTTTTTTTGTCTGTTAACATTGATGGTTCTTCCTTCGATTTTTGCCCTAGACTTTCGATTTAATTTTGATTGCTCGAAATTTCCAATATGTTTTGTGAATATTTTGGGATTTACATCTTACTTTAGTTCGCTGGGACACATCCTTCTCCTGACTTCTCTCAGATTTGTTTTGACTGTGCATCCTCTCCAAAGCAGACGTTATTTTCCATCCAGATCATTTGTGGCTGTTCGTTGTCCTGCTGGGTGGCGAGTGCGTGTTTGTCGACATCTTTGGCCTTACTATATCTGGAATTGGAGAAACTTTTAAAAATCAAAGTCCAAGTTTTTGCTACGGTTACGTTCGCATTAGGAATGACGATTCCTTTGGTTGTAATTGGAAAGCTGCATTGTTTAAAAGTAAAAACACTGACATTATGCACAGTTGTGGCGCACAACAGACACGTGAACAAAATGAATCGTATTCTCGCAGTTATTCTTACGATCTTTGTATTTTATGGAGCCATGTTAATAATCGAATCTATTGCTATCATTTTAGAACAACTGGGACATTATAGAGATAAAAATTACATTATTTATGGTATTACTTTATTTGCGAAAACACTGAATTTTACAAGTAACCCTATTATTTATTTTGCGTTTTCTATACACTGTAGCAAATGTTCCAAAACTTAAACGGATGCATTGAAATGTTTTACTTGCTTAAGTTCACCTATAGTTTTATCATTGTCGTACTAGTCTCATTAATTGCAGAGTTGTATTTTAGGAGAGAAGACTATTTGCTACACATGTGTATATTTGTAAATATTTACACTCACTGAATCTTTTCTCTGATATTTCCTTTGAAATTGACATTACATTTATCATGCAATAAATGCACGTTTGTTGCAAACTAGTTGAATCCGGTTTTATAAAGTCACCTGTTCGCAAGGTTATTACCAAATATGGAGCGAATCCGAGGTCAAAGGTTGAATTAGCTGTTTCGCTTAATGTAACGAAATGATCAACATTATGATATTTAAGTACTTAAATCTTGTTAAAATGATTTTAAAATGCATGAAAATATAAACAATAAAATGCTGTCTTTGTTGGTTTATTGGGTGATGAAGGAAACTAGCATTGCAGAACAAAAATCATAACTCGCTAATGCTAGTTTCCTTCATCACCCAATAAACCAACAATAATGTTTAAGCACATTGTGAAATACATCAGAAATAGTTTTAAGTTATACGGTAATCCTGGCGTGGAAACTCACTGCCATATGCAACCACTGTGTATAGTTTGTTTACGTAATTGAAACCCATTAGGGGCCCTTAGAGGGATACAACTTAACAGTAAAAGAAGAAGGGCAAAATTAATAGCAGCAACATGACAAAGAGAAATGAAACAAAACTGACCACAGATGATTATGCCAGTTGGTGGTTTCACTTGATTGCTAGTTTGTCGATGCGTCCCTCTGGCGACTGGTTGACCGGTGATAAGGAAGATTTTGGCTCACCATATCGTGGTTCAGCTGCGGCGGGTGGAGTCAGTTGTCCTTTCAAAAAGTGATAACTCTCTCTGCTTCATAAATGCATTTACTTTTTTTCAGAAATCTCTGTATCCTTCGCCTAAACGAAACTCAAGATGATGAGGAAAACGATTTAAGGTAAGTTGAAGGATGAATACGGTTTTCCCAATTTCGGATGGAAACTGTTGGAAACTGGATTGAATGTAATATCAACCCAATTATCTCTATGAAAAGTGATTACCGGATCATCATTTTGCTTGTCAATTCCTTGCGATGCATAATGTTAGTAAAACTTTGAACATCACCAAAATCTCGATTTTCCAACTGAATTAAATTTCGAAGGATTTTCATCTTTTCGACGTTTTAGAAAAAAGCACAGACTTGATTATCGACTTTATAAAAAGAAAAAGAACAGCACTGGCAATCGTGGCGCATTGGAAGAGTTCAAGTACAACCGACATAAATAAATCTGAACAGAAAGTGCTTTGCCAAATACTTAGAACCATCGATTGTTTAGGGATCTACTGTTTGTACTTTAAACTGTAAATGATACTTTTGAGGCGAAAACTTAAACGGAAGTAGCAGAAGACAGTGTGAATTGTTTTTCGACCTTCTTCAAAGTTTTCACATTAATATGTGATTGAATTCTTCAATTATGATCGCTCTGGTGAGAATTGATGTGGCATTTTTTGTTTTTTTCTCATAAAGTACACCAATATCAAGACTGAAAACTTAGCGTTCGAAATTTATTACCCCCCCCCCCCTCTTCTGAATTTGATGTGCTATTCTTGTCATGTTTGTGTGTTTATTGTTAATTAACAGGTGGGAGAAACGTATTCCGTTATGATAGTGTTCATATCTTTATTAAGGTAAAATTACACTATTATTCAGCCGTAGATACTTGAAGTTCATTATTTTACATGTTGTTCAGTTTACTGCAAGTTTAGTGGGTATAAAAAACGAGACACTAAATTGGCATAGAGTAATTTTATTATGGAAATTTTTAAAATTTTTACCACTGCGTTTAATATGCCGGAATGGTGGCATTTTCAACCATAAACAACTGGTCTGTGGTAGTATTTAAGCTGATTAATCTCATTATCCTCTCAAACATGTGCACAAATCGGTTTGGCCAATAATATACTTTCAATCCCTATTGGAAGCTATTCGTAATTTCTTGAACGAAAAATGTTATTTTTACATGTGTAATAGGTGATCTTGCGGTTAATGAATAAATTTGCTTTAAAATTGAATGTATTTGATCTTAGAAAACGCCCAAGATTCCATCCTATGTTTTTTTCTGACCGCTTACCTGCATGTTAACAGTACAGTTGAACACATATCTAGTTATACTTAAGACATATTAACGGTCCTTGTAGTGTTCTTTGGACTTCTTGGTTGTGTTTTTTGTGAAGTTGCCTTTTGGTTGGTTTTATTGGTATGGTCAGTGGGTTTTACTCCATAACTGAGTATTCTTTGTATTTGACTGAGAGAGAGACCATTGTTTTGGACTAAGACTGATAAGACCTTCCATAGTTTTCTGGTAAGTAATCGATTCTATTTCCTTATTGGTAAATTCAATTATATGCCCAGTCTTATATTTGCAGTTTAATTAGATTCCTTTTGTAGCTTCTATTATGAGAAGAAAGGCTAGATATAGAGGAAGATAATTTTGAGTTGGAGGCTCATTGATTTCATCAAATCAGTATATCATGTTATTTATACAAGATAGTAATTGATGAATCTTCAAGTTATACTTTATTTTATATCAGATATTTGATTATTTGTGTCAGGTTGAGCAATTTGATAAATTTGACTTTAAAAGATAAGCATTTGAAATAATTGTGAAAATAAATTAAGATTCTATGTACTCGCCACATACTAGAATTAGTAGCTGTTACATATATGGATAGCCTCTTCCCATACTAATGGTAACTATATGATTTAAGTTTCTCCTGATAATATTTTTTTTATGCCCATTTCCTTGGGAGAAAATTGTTCATATCAGAAATATGTATTTAAGAATTATCTCCTTTGATCGTGATTTTGAAGATGAGCTTAGATGCATTATTTGATGGGAAAATTACTCATCAGGATCATATAACGTTTCTATGGTATGATATAATTATGAATTCTGTGGGATATCATATTGTTATTTTCTGTATTCAAGGGCTGTATATACATATCCGTACTGTACACCATCACTGTCGATTAAATTCTCTGAACCCGAAACAGGGTTTATCGGTCTTTATTTCACTCAAAAAGTTGTTACAACATGTTGGTTTATGTGTAATGGCGACGTTTGTGGTAAGTGAAGAAAAGGTAGAACAGGTACAATGTATATACTATCATATAAATTTGGCGGAGATAACAATGCTGTTAATTCTAAAAATTGATATATACAAAGCTCCGAGTGTAGGAACACGGACTTTCTGACGAAAGCGAGGCAGGATCAGGTGCCCATGGAGGAGTAAGTTTTTGATGGTCGATCACTTTGCTTGCAGCTGATTAAGTCACCAAACAAAAGAAACATCCTGAAAGATATGGGGTAAAAACGTGTTATTTTTACGGTGTCTTTTAATATATAATTATCTTTATCAATGGGTTTAGACCATGTTTCAATACAATGTTGTAATTCATTAACGCTTAATTTTTGGTTTATGCAATCAAAAGAGGAAATCTTATTGATCATACATGTATAAGTAGTTTGTATTTTTTTTCCGGTCTTTATTAGAAACTTTGAAAAGCTGTTTTTGTGTTATCAGTAGTCATATGTTGACTGATTGTTTCCAAAATACCCTTTTGTTAGAAGACTGTATTTTCTTACTAGTTGACTACCGGTGTATGTCGCGCGTTTCTTTATTTCGACTGGGGGCCTCAACGGGTGTGACCTGGTCAGGAATGGGGATGCTTTACTCCTCATGGAACCTGATCTGCCTTTGTTTTCTTGTCGGAGGGTCCTGTTGTCCCTATCACTCGATTTTGTATATGGTTTGTTGGATTTATGATTTACGTTTAACACGATGTTACTGCCTATCTGTTAATACACCTATTTTGAGATGCACAAGGAACAAAGCCGTTTTCAGAATTATTTGACTAGTGATCAAAATTATCAGCAACACAATTTTTTCGTGTAGAACCGAAGGGTAGACACAGTGTCAATGAAATGGTGTCCAATTTTGCATTATATTAATGAAATGAAAATGATGGTCATATACATTTGATGCACCGTTATACTACACATTTCGAAAAATTCTCATCAGCGATGCTTGAAGTCTAAAGTTTGGAATTCATGCATATCAAAATCGCATATAGGAAATCACAATCAAAATCAATAAGATATTGATGAACAATGAATCTCTGTTTGTAGTTTTTACAATTAAGGATATCCATTGAGACGATTAAAACAAATTTCACGCAGAAGTAGGGGCTGAACGTCAATGATTTGCGAAACTAAATCTTCTGAGGCATTGATCTAGCAGCGTGGGACTTCAA
>CAJDSM010028481.1:22616-33391 GCA_903981925.1 Ostrea lurida
ACCACGTGTAATCAATCGCTTACAAACATATGTAATCAATATTTAATAACGATGCAACATGCATAGAGTGTTAACTTATATACTCTTTAACTTTGTTTTGTTCCTTTAAGGTTGTATAATGCAGTATTTCTTGTTTGAAAAATATTCATTAAACAAATTGCATATTGTGTCTATGTCTTTCATATATAGTTTGAGAATTTCCATAGTCATTAACACGTGTATGAAGGCACGGGGCTGAGCTCATGATTTGCGAAACTAAATCTTCTTGAGGCATGTGATCTAGCAGCGGGGACTTCAACCCAGCAGGGGCGGAAGTGGGTATCCCCAGGATACTTGCTGGATCTAGTAAATGTTTCACCAAGCCCATTTACTCCTCAGCGAAAATATTGATAACTGTGAAGGAGCAACGCCAGACGTATTGTGAAATATTTCATGCCAGAATGATTGTAAATCAAATGTAGATCTAAAAAAACTATAAGAATTCTAGTATATTGAAATCCCAGGACCTTTCTCATTATTACCAACATCAATATGAGTTTTCAACAACTTTCACGGCCATTCCGCGCGATATATTAAGACAAGACTTTAACATTGATGACAGTTGCTTCTTCAACAAAAATGGAAAAGAAAATATATCATAGCATATCAGTGGTAAAATTAGAAATTCATAAAAATTAAGGATTATCCTCGAGGACAGCTCTGATCGCTTCGAAGTTTTTGGCCCCAATCTTTTGGCACTACATTGATCACTTTTAATAAAGTTCTTTGATGTTTCGGATTTCAACATTCGGTTGAGCATCACTGAAGAGACATAATTTGTTCGAAATGCGCATGCTGGTGCATAAAAATTGGTACGTATACGTATATGATTTATATACCCTGGGTCGAGGCCTCTGCTGAATGGATTGTTTATCCCGAGGGTCTCTACAGCCCAGTTGCTATGTACTATGTTATAGCTTGAAATACGGATATGTATTTAATTGCAGGTGTAAAATATAAGAAATTCAAATCAAAATAAGATTATCTCCCTCGGAACTAGCTTTGATCCTTCGACGTTTTTGGCCCACAATCTTTTGGCACTACATAAATCGCTTTATAAAGTTTTACTTTGATGTTTCGGATTTCCACATTTGTTTGAGCATCACTGAAGAGAATAATTTGTCGAAGCGCAACTGTGCATAAAAATTGGTACCGTATATGATTTATTATATGACCCCCTGGGTCGAGGACCTATGCTGGTGGACTGTTACAATGTAGTCCCGAGGTTCTACAGCCAGTTGCTATGATATATGTTACTAGCTTGAAATACGGTATGGTATTTAATTGCAGTGGTAAAATTAGAAGAAATTCATATCAAAAGTAGGATTATCTCCCTCAGGCATAAGCTCGATCTTCGAAGTTTATTTACCCCAATCTTTTGGCAATACATTGATCACTTTTATAAAGTTTTACTTTGATGTTTCGGATTTCCAACATTTCGGTTTAGCATGCACTGAAAGACATAATTTGTCGAAATGCATCATCGGTGCCTAAAAATTGGTACTCTATATGATTTATATTATGACCCTGGGTCGAGGCCTCTGCTGGTGGACTGTTAGTTCCCGAGGTCTTTCAGCCCAGTTGCTAGTATATATGTTTACTTGAAATACGGATATGTATTTAATTGCAGTGGTAAAATAGAAATTCATATCAAAATTAAGGATTATCTCCCTCAGGCATAGCTCTGCTATCCTTCGAAGATTTGACCCCAATCTTTTGGTACTACATGATACTTTTATAAAGTTTTACTTTGATGTTCGGATTTCCAACATTTGGTTTGCGCATCACTGAGAGACATAATTTGTCGAAATGCGCATCGGTGCATAAAATTGATATCGTTATATGATTTATCTCTAGTGATAACCTATCAAAATTACTTTGTTAAAATTCTTTTTGATTTTATACACAAGTAGCTGAATGTTGATAAGAAAGATGCTGGAGTACCTTTGTAGTTATTGGCGACAATGTTTTTCAACAGCCTGTTGGATTTCCATGGATACGAATTGTGTTCCTTTGTTAGCTGAACTGTTTTTATATCTTTATGAGACAGATTCATGTTCAAAAGCTTCTACATGAAAAGAATAAATCTCTAGCGGTGACTTTAATTCGACATTTGGATATATTTGGCGAATTTTTATCTACTGATATAAATAAGTTTTCATTCTATGTCGATTCAATATGTCCCAGCTAACTAGAATATAAAAGACATCACAGAGTCTTCCAGTTCTGCTTCGTAGTTGGACTATTTTTATTGAACATTGACAATAACAGCAAACATAACTACTCAACTTATGACAAAGAGACGATTTCAGCTTCTCCATCGTCAAGTTCCCATATTTAATGTAGCAATATTCCATCATTACCTGCATATGGTGTGTATGTCTCTCAACTTATTCGATACGCAAGGCTTATTCTGCATATGATCAGTTTTTGATCGAGACTGGCTACTTACGAAAAATTTGTGTTGTAGTTATTGTCAACAGTCAGTTTAAAGGCAACAATTTAGTTTTGCCAGTATGGCTGTTCTTTGGGTCAAATGCTGTCTGATATATTCATAACAATTGTGGGCCGTTTTCATACTGATTTGACTAAGATTACTCCTTTTACCCAACCAAAGCCATAGGCTCAGAGGAGTGTGATCGGTCAACAGAGGATGCTTAGTCGTCCTAGGCACCTGATCCACCTCTGGTGTATCACAGGGGTCCCTGTTGCCTTAATCCTGTTTTTGTATCTGATTTGAACTGTAACGAGATGATCATGTTTGTTATCTTTGCTCTGTTGAGTCCAGGAGTCCGTGTTGTTCAACGCCCTTTTTTTGGGGGGGGGACTTACGAGATCAATCACTGTGTTATCGTTGTCTTTACTACAGTCGAAAAATGCAACAATAATGAGGCACTTGTCAAACAAGCGTTAACAGTAACAAAGTACAAACCTTTAACAATAATAAGTACAGTCCACAAAACGTTCACATAAATTAATTAGGATTGTAAATCAAATACAGCAATAGTTAGCTATAGTCGACAAGTACTTTGTATTCCAGACGTTTTTTTTGTTTAACGTGTCCAATTATTTGGCAGCATATTCCCCAGACAGGGGCGGAAGTGGGTATCCCCAAAACAATGAATTTTTCTGTGCTTTATGTTAAATATTCTTCACCTAGGGTATTTAATTCTATTTAAGAGTTCATTGAAATCTCTGATTTATATTTAAACAAAATATGTCATATGTAGTGTGTATCATCATGTTTTTTCCAGACTTGCCTCGATGGTCGCTGTCTAGCGCGCTGATCAAATGTTGCTAGTAGATTTAGTTTCACACGAAGTGAGTTCAACCCGGATAAGGGAGGAGGTGGGTTTCCAAATATACAAAATGTTTTAATTAAACTTTTATTTTCACAGACGACAAATTTATCTATTTAAGAGTTCATTGCAATCTAGGCTCTTTATTCAAAGAATGACTTTAATTTTTGGGCATATTATACGATACAACTTGGTGTGGATCAGTTTATGGATTAAAAACCTCGAATCAAATTCAAAATCATGTAATTACCCAAACTAGGTTAAATAGTATAATATGCCCCAAAATTAAATTCACTCACTTAATTTGCAACATTATTTCTTTAAAGTTAAATGCTGATGCCCTCACGCTATCATCAAAACAATAGCCAAGTTCAACTTCATTGCAACTCGGCTAAAAAGTTATGAAATTAAATTGTCTGTGCAGGTGAGCCATGAGGTCCATGGGCGCAATTTTTGATATTGTTAAATAGATCTCGCGGATTTTAACAACTTTTGTTCAAGATGTCTTAACAGAATATTTACAAATAAACATTATCAATTGCGATACTAAATCGTCTGTACAGGTGAGCCATAACGCTTGCGGGCCTTTTTGGATACGGTTAGATAGAGCTGATTAAACTTTACGTTTGTTCAATATGGCATCACAAAAATGTTTTCCAGTAAAAATTTATGACACTGAATCGTCCTTACAAGTGAGTTTTGAGGCCCGTGGGCCTATATCGTCATACGGTGAGATAGATATAAAGGCAAAAATAACGAAGATTGATCAATCTCGTAAGTCCCAAATAGAATTCAAAACAAGAAGAGGGCAAACACGGACCCCTTAATTAACACACCAGAGGTGGGATCAGGTGTCTAAGAGGGCAAACATCCCCTGTCGACTGTTCACACCCGCCGTGAGCCCATTGTCTCGATGAGGCAAATGGAGCAATCCGTAGTCATATCAGTGTATGAAAAACGGCTTAACAATTTCTATGAAAACATCAGACAGCATTTGACCCAATGGCAGGCCAGACTGGCAAACTATGTCGTTATAACGATACAAAAAGGCGAAGTTAACATTGTGTCAAACGTAATCATAATCCAAAAAACATATACAAAATCGAGTGTAGGGCAACACGGACCTCCGACAAAAGCGAAGGTAGGATCAGGTGCCATGGAGGAGTAAGCATCCTCTGCTGACCGGTCACACCCGCCGTGAGCCCTTAGTCGAAATAAAGTAAACGGGATTACCCGTAGTCAAATCTAGTAGGAAAATGACAGTCTAACAAAGGGTATGAAACAAATCAGTCAACATATGACTTAGTGATAATTTGTAATCGCAAACAAAGTCATTATAGCGACCGTAGAATTTGCGAAATGATGACTTTAAACGAGATTCGTTATAACCCTGCATCATCAACTTTTTTGTTAGTAGTTGACCTCGCTTTAAAAAGTCCGCATACGCATAGCATGCTCTTGCGTATCGAATCAACTGGGAGATATACACACCATAAGCAGGTGATAGTGGTATATTACTACATAGAAAAGGAAAGTTGACGATTGCAAAGTCAAAGTCATCACGCTTATCATATAATGTAGTTGTCAGTCTGCCATTAGAGTCAATGCTAAGTAAAATATCCAAATATGAAGCAGATATGCGAAATGCTGCCTTTAAGCGTGAATGTTGAAACTACTTGTTTGTAAGTAGCCTGCCTCGATTCAAAAAGCAGAACAAGCTCTTGCTTATCGAATAAGTTGAGAGACATACATACCACATGCAGGTGATGATGGAATGTTGCTACATAAATGTGGGATGTTGACGGTGAAGAAGCCGAAATTGTCTCGTCTGTCAAAAAGCCGAGCAGCCAATCCCAATGTTCAGCAAAACAACCAAGCACGAAGCAGACACGGAAGACTTTGCGGTGTCCCCCATCTCAAGCCCGCCGGGACACACCGAACCGACACACGAACGAAAACCACCACCATCAACAAATAAAACTTCGTCAATGTATCGAAACGTCGAACCAAAGGCCACTGCCAGAGATCCCCTCCTACCACGCAGAAGCCCCCGAACTAACCTCGCCCCATAAGAACATAAAAACAGATCAGCCAACAAAGGAACGCAGCCCGCACCCACCGGAACTCCTACAGACTGCCGGAAGACCCGACCGTCAAAAACCACAAAGACATTGTCAATGAGGAACCCCAGCATTGCTCCAACACCAACCCAAGATATATATAAATATAGTCGACAAAATGTTAACATTAATAAAATATAGTTCACAAAACGCTACCAATGATTACAAATAGTCGACAAAACCTGAAGAATAATTACTTATGGTCGACAAAACGCTAATAACTATAGTTGAAAAACGTAAATAACAGTTAGCTCTATATTTGGCATGACCTTTAAAATGAATGAATTACCGTACCTATACTGGATTCCAAAACTCCACAAAAAACCTTACAAAGAAGGATACCTTGCTAAATCTAGTAAATGTTTCACCAAGCCCATCTTTACACTTCACGAAAATATTGATAACTGTGAAGGAGCAACGCCAGACGTATTGTGAAATATTCATGCCAGAAGTGATGTAAATCAAATGTAGATTCTAAAAAAAACTATAAAGAACTTCTAGTAAATTTGAAATCCCAGGACCTTTCTCATATCACCAAGATCAATATGAGTTTTCAACACTTTCCACGACCATTCCGCACGATAAAATAAAGACAAGACTTTTTAACATTATAGACAGTTGCTTCTTCAACAAAAATGGAAAAAGAAAATATTCATATCTAGTGATTAACCATTCTAAAATTACTTTGTTAAAATTCATTCTGATTTTATACACAAGTACTCTGAAAGTTTTGATGATTAAAGCAATGCTGGAGTCCTTTGTTAGTTTATTGGCGACAAGTTTTCCAACAGCCTGTTGGATTGTGTCGCGAGAGTGGACACGAATTGTGTTCCTTTGTTAGATCTGGAAAAATCTAGTTTTTATATTTCTTATGAGACTGATAATGTCATAATCAAAATTAGTTCTGCATTGATAAAGAATGAAAATCTCTTAGCGGGTTGGACCTTTTAAAATTCGATTTCATTTGGTGCGAAATATTGGCACGTTTTATCTACTGATAATAATAATGTTTTTTTCATTTATATGTTGTTCGGATTTCAATATGTCCCAGTTCGAACTAGATTAATAAAAGACATCACAAGAAATAGTCTTGGCCATCGTCTCTCGTAGTTGCGATATTATTAATTGAACAGTTGACATTTGAACAGCAAACATACTATCTCATCTTATGACAATATAGAGGACGTTATTTTAGGCTTCTCCTTATTCGTTTTCATAGTTCCCGATATTTAAGTTAGTGCCAATATTATGCTCATCATTACCTGCATTATGGGTGTTTATGTGCACTCACCTTATTCGATTTACGCTAAGATTTGCTGTATTCTGCTTGCAATTTTGGTTTTGAATTATCAGTTTTGTGAATCTTTGAAGACTTATGTTTTCGTTGGTGTTAGTGGTTTCAACTAGTCACGCTTTAAGAAGTCAGCATTTGAGTAGTTTGCGCAGTATGTCCTGTTTTGTGGTCAAAAATACTGTTTGGTTTCTCTTGGATATAATTTTCAGTAGCAATTGTTAGAGCCGTTTTCACCACACTGATTTGACTATGGATTACTCCTTTTACCTGACCAAGACAATAGGTTCAGAGGGGGTGTGACCGGTCAACAGGGGATGCTTAGTCCTCCTAGACACCTGATCCCACCTCCGGTGTATCCAGGGGTCCCTGTTGCCTAACCCCTGTTTTTTGTATTCTGATTTGGACTTGAACGAGATTGATCACTGTTATCTTTGCCTCTGTTGAGTCCAGGAGTCCGTGTTGTTCAACGCCCTTTTTTTGGGGGGGGGGACTTACGAGATCAATCACTGTTCATTATCTTTGTCTTTACTACAGTCGACAAAATGCCAACAATAATTAGGCATTGTCAACAAAGCGTTAACAGTAACAAAGTACAAAACTTTAATAGTAATAAGATACAGTCCACAAAACGTTTACAATAAATAATTAGCGATTGTGAATCAAACACTAGCAATAGTTAGCTATAGTCGACAAGTAGTTGTATTCCAAGACTGTTTTTTGTTAATGTGTCCAATATTTTGTCAGCATATTTTCTCTTTAGATATTGATAGAGAAGCATAAATTTTCCTTTGAAGGGTGGTTGGTTTTGTGCATCGTACTTTTCATGTGTTAATTTACTTATGAGGTGCTTATGTTTGATTGTGTGAAAAAATAAAATGTATATCAATTTCCTGAAGATTATTATATATTATACTGCAGAAAGGTAGTTTGGAATATTTAGTATTTTTTTTTGTCTAGTAGAATTGTGAATTGCACAATTAACTCAAAATAAATGCAAATGATATTTATGCAGTGCTTAGTGGAATGGAAATTTGACGACGGTGGATAGAAAGCAGATTGATAAACATAGGTAATGATACATCCCACAAACTGAAGCGCGCAAATACCATTCTGATGCACACATGTAGAAAACGGAACCTTTCCATTAAGAAATTATTGCTAATGGATTCGAAAATACAATAATTGTGATATTAGACATTGACAAATGACTTTAATGTGCGTTATTATCAATGTAGAATTTGGGATCATTCGAACTCTTTATATTGTTTAAATGCAATCAATGCTTACTATAATCGCTTTGATCATATATAACGTACTGTCAAGAAATACGTTGGACTATGCCATTATTCAATGAAATGATATTGCATTCATTTGAAACATTGCAATATAACATTCGTGTCTGGCAAAAATAAAATATTCAGAGAAGAAATCACCATGTTCTACCATGTACTGTGTGGTAAGTGTAGTAAAGGCACTAATATGACATTTACGGCTTTTAGATTGATGTAAGTGATTGCACATGTTAAAATACACGGAGTGATTGCATAAAGCGGTGAAAAATATCCCTACCCAAATATCTTTTTCATAGATAAGAACGACAAAATATTTTTCCTGCAAGGGCAGTTTGATGTTTTGTAACCAAACTATCTCGTGCTTCTATTATTTGTGTATCCACGATAAAAGCAAATTGAGACACCGTTCCTTAAATTTTGCTTCAATACAATGGTGTTTTTAATATAAGCTGTATTTTACTGTTTACATGATACAATGGATGTTTATTATCTGCATTGCTTAGTATCAAGTAGTTTTTGAAAAGGGGCTGTCCGAAACCATTATACATTCTCTATACATAATGAAATGTTGTTTGAATCAAATAAAAATATAATAGTTGTTTTATCTCACATGTAGAGGAAATAATTGCTATTTGTTTCACAGCAGGAAAAATAACAAGAAAGCTCTAACTACAGCCTGTAGTTGAGTCCAGTGCTATCTGACGAGTTTCATACCAATTGCTAGAGTCGTTTTTTACCTACTAATTTTGACTACGGACTACTTCGTTTACCTGATCAAGATAGTGTGCTCGTGGTCCCTGAACCAAGTTCTTGTGTCCTAAGGTTCATGCTTTCCGTACTCTCAATTTTCTTTTGAAATTAACGAAATTGAAAAAGAGAATAGTGTGTAACCGTAAATATAAACACAATTTTTCTCTTCAAACCCCAATATGTGTATCTACCGACTAGATTTATGTTATAAGTAAAAGTTGACTGTTTAAAGTAATACTGTTCAAAGTATTTTACTTCAGCCTATCTTCACACCCGAAAACTAAGCTGTCAATTTACTTCACTAGATAGATCCATCAGAAACTCGTAGATCTATATTGGTAGATATTGGTAGCTATAGATATCAGATTTGGTTAATTCGAATTATCCTTGGTGATTCAAAGGATAGTTTGTGACCTATATTTTCTAGACTTATAGTAACATTAGATAGCATACTCTGGTTTATATCTGTGATTTGCTCAAATAAGGTTAAAGTAATTTTTCTAATGATTCATGTTAGTATATTTGCTTCGCACATGAAAGTTCTTTAGAGTTCAAATCCAGGTGGCAGCATCAAACAGTTATCTAAGACGTTTAACACATGCTGAAGCCCGTCATTTTCTCTTATAGCTCGATATAACATCAATAGAGAAAACCACGATTGTTTAAATGACGATTTCGCACTCAAAGTTAAATTAAGCTTTGGCACGATACTTATCACTCGTCCAAACGTCAACGCCTAAATCAATGTACATAACATACAGACGGTGACGTCCCTTAGTAAGTAAAAAGAACCTAAACCAACATGCACACAAGCTTTAAACCAAACAACGTAGAAATGAGCAAGAAAGAATTCAGCAAAAAAGAAAAATTATTGATGTTTAAGTTATCATCACGAACAACAAATGTCAAATGCATGCACGCGAACATTACATCTTATCACTGCTATTGTGTACGCCACTCGGAGGCAGTATTTCTTCCACATGTTTCAGTCACGTGACTTCCTATTTTCAAACATCACTGCGTAGTACATGTTGATGTAGCCGTGTGTTCAATGATAACATATTACACTACAGTGACTGAAGTAGAAGCATCGCAGAATTTTATGAATGGCTTTTATGAATTTGTACTAAAATGGAATACTACAACATCCAAAATTCAAGCAATTTCAGTGATTTCAACAACTCTAGCAAACACTATGCTATCAATAACTTGGTGCATANTAGCAAACACTATGCTATCAATAACTTGGTGGCTATTGGAATTGGTGTTTTTTCGGTTGCTTTACTTTTCACTGGATTAGTAGGAAATGTGATTACATTTTCGGCTGTGTGCTGTTGCAAGCGACTTCACACTCCAACATACACGGCGATAGGATGCCTAGCTATCGCAGACTTTTTGTCTCTGTTAACAATGGTATTTCCTATGATCATTGAGTCGTATAATGGAGTTGATTTTGATTGCTCCGATTTTTTGACATCTTTTACACCGTAACTTAGTTCGCTGGGACACGCATCCTTCTCCTGACTTCTTCTCAGATTTGCTTTAACTGTGAATCCTCTTCAAGGCAGACCGTTACTTTTCATCCAAGATCATTGTCGGCTGTTCGTTGTCCTGCTGGGCGGTGAGCGCGTGCTTGTCGACATCATCAACTTTTATATTCTGTGAATTTGGAAAAGTCTTCAAACTAAGATTTTTAGTGTTTGTTGCTCTTATGTATGCAGTAGGAATGTTTGTCCCTTTGATCATCATTACTACACTGCATTGTTCGAAAGTAAAGAGGCTAGCATCTTCGACAGTTTCAATATATAGCAACAATGTGCGGAAAATGAACCGTATTCTCGGGGTTATTCTCGTGATTTTTATATTTTACGGCATTATGTCAATAGTATATTCCATTTCTATTGTTGTCAATGAATACAGCCAATTCGAATCTTATCAGCTTATACACTTTATAACCATATTTGCCAAAACAGTTAATTTT
>CAJDSM010028483.1:64-14369 GCA_903981925.1 Ostrea lurida
TACAACTGCCCCGAATATTTGAGAAGCCTTACTTTCGATAGATGCTATTTCATGTACGGGTCCATGGATTAGTAATCTCTGGTGATTTTCAGTTCAAAATATAAGCAAGTGCAGTGACGTTAGTCCCACGCATTAACGTTCAAGCTAGAGACAAACTGTTGCATTGACCTTCAAAGAGAGCGGAGAACATACCACCTTTAACCATTCACCAAAATTATTTGATAAAATATATAAAGCAAACACTCGTGTTCCTTAATGCCCCTGGCTCTTGTTTACCCCCTTTGAAGGGGGTTGAGTTCCTTCAAAGTCAAATATTGAGATCCCCTTTACCAAGGAGATTTGTACAGTGTGGTGAATTGCCAGTGGTTCTGGAGTAGAAGATGAAAATGTGAAGAAGTTTACAGACAACGACGTACAGACAACCGGACAAATTTTGTATCAGAAACCTCACTTGAGCCTTACTAGACTCAGCTGAGCTAAAAACAAAATGAAACGACAAAATCCATATATATTTTGAATATTATTTTCCTGAAAAATAACTAAAGAAAAACTGATATACCAGTGACTTTTTCCGGGAAAAATGTTCCTTTTAAATTGTTACCCAGACGGTATCCAAATAGCCAGTAAATCAAAACACGCTAATAACATTTTCTCTGAAGCCTTTGTAATTGTGCACAAACGTTTCTGATGATGTTATTATTCATTATAAATTGTTCTCTTTTACAGGATACTACAATATCGGAGAAAACTTTTCAATAAATTTAAGTGCAGTGTATAGTTGTAATGGAAGACATTCATCTAACTCCGAACGTAGAATATAAACAAAAACAAATCAATAGCGTTATGAACTGTGGCTGATTAACTTAACAAAGATAAACGATTTCGTCATATAGCGCCCGCGTTTCGCAACCACAAGGTTGTGTGGGTTATTCCTGGGCTTTAGGGGGTAAGAGTTCAAAATAAGTGTTAATTGGTCGTTCGCATTACGACAATTTAG
This sequence comes from Ostrea lurida, assembly GCA_903981925.1. Lineage (NCBI taxonomy): Eukaryota > Metazoa > Mollusca > Bivalvia > Ostreida > Ostreidae > Ostrea > Ostrea lurida. The sequence goes on from CAJDSM010028483.1 coordinate 1,062, forward strand.
TTTACCAATATGACCTGCCATTGAGTCAAATGCTGTCTGATTGTTTCCATAACCATTGTTAGGCGTTATTCACACACGGATTTGACTACGGATTGTTCCGTTCAATGGGCTCACGGCGGGGTGACCCGGTCAACAGGGGATGGCTTACGCCTCCTAGGCAAACCTGATCCCACCCTTGTATCCCAGGGTCGTGTTGCCAACTTCTTGTTTTTGTATTCTGTTTAGGACTTACGAGATATCACTGTTCGTTATATTTGCCTTTACGGGTATTGTCACGGGTGTTTCGGACTAGCCTTACAAACGGATTGCGCTATGATACAGTTGGGCCCTTTAGAGATTAATGAACCCTCATTGTATGCATAGATCATAAGGTCTGCACAAAAAAGCTGGCACCACGTCTAAATGGTTTGTTTTAGTTTTTCACTCATATGAGAGGAAGGAAACTGTGTACTAGATCCAAATTATGACTGTCAAGTAGGTTTATCTTACAGTAAGTAAAACCATTGTACAGGAAACAAAGAACAAGTTTCTCAAGAATTTAAACAATGCTGGAATTATTGCGCCAATACAATTTCAGTAGACACCAACGGCAGGCAGTAACAGAATTTTTCAATTTGGGGGTGCACAGGACTATGGCAAGGGGTCTGTCACTAGTTAGGAAAACGTGTAGCAGGATACAACCGAACCGTAAAACTCCAGGATCTTAAACTGGGTACAATATCACCATGATGAGAGGAAGATGCCTATGTTTTTTAAGGTCAAAGTCAGATCAGCTATTTAGAAGAAACCTTGTAGATAACATAGATCCAAACTGTATTGGGCAGACCATCAGACTTGTACCTAAGTACCTTATGCCAAGTGAAGGATGCATATTGTTTCTCCAATTAGCATGATAATGAACTTAGCATTAAAGACAGTACTAACTTGCTGAAATATGTGAACCCCACTGAAATTCTCTTACGGCGTATTATGCCACCGCGTTGCTCTTGTGTTTTGAACATAGATTTGCTGTGTAAGGAGATCCAATGTGAAAAAATTGTCAATTCGACGTGCTTCCATCTTCGCTAGCCAAGAGGTGGATATCCACAGCTTTTCTCTTTTCAAAAGCCAAAAGGTGACGCAGATCCACAGCGTTTCTCTTTTCGGCAAGGGTGACGATCCACAGCGTTTCTCTTTTCGAAAGAGAAAACGCTTGTTGGATCGTCACCCTTGGCTAGAGAAGATACGTGCTTCAAATGTATCGCAATCTGGGCATTAACCGTTTTGTCTAATGTGGGCGGGTTTGACCCATTTGAATTGGTGTATCAGTCAAAATTGAGGATGGCTAGTCATAAAATCAAGTAAGTTCTTTACATTTAACGGGGTAATCAATATATAACAGAACCACCATTAATCAATAAGAATAGGCTATTATTTTGAATTCTTAAAAGCAATCTTCATAAAAAACAAAAATCCCTTAAGTTATTATCCAAGGAAAACAAACCTTAAATATCTTTTGTTGAAAAGAATATTTTCAATATAAAATTTTACTCAACATTATTTTTCACACTGTGAGGCTTTATATCACCACGAAAACAAAGTGGTGCGGGTATGCGGAAACCAGGTTCCTCCTACGACGAATTGGGCTACTTGATTCCGCTTTTTACCTGCAGGGTTCTCATGACTTCACACGCACTTTCTCACAAATGAAACATGATCCGTTATTGGTTTTGGGGTCGATAGCCTCAGGTCAAGCAACACTGGACCTGATGTAGAAAAAGGGTTCTGGAACGTTAATTGATCTCACGAAGTCAACAAAACTGATATATATAATAAGTCTATTCAAATCCGGGGTCCATTGTCAATAGAACTGGGACTGTTGAAATTCTTAGGGACAAGAGTTTTCCCTTTTCCACCTGTTACCATATTCGTTTTAAAATCTTCCAAATTGGATGAGATGCGCTCCTATCAAGTTGAAATACACCAAAATGGTGTTCTGCCACCAACATGTATACGTCAAAGCTGTCAGAGAAACATAACACATCTTTCCGTTACACTTTGTTGATGGTGGGTTTCGTAGTACATATAGTTCACACTCGTACAGTTACATTATAGCTATTACTGTACTACATATATAATTATATCGTTAATACATATAGTTATAGCTCGTGCATACATATAACTATACTCGTACAGATTACATATAGTTACACTCGTACATTACATAAATATACTCGTACAACATATATTATACTCGTACATTACTTAATATTACTCGTACATACAGTATAGTACACTCGACATTACATATAATTACAACTCGTACCTTAGCATACATTCATACAATTATACGCGTACAATGACATATAATTGACCTCGTACTTACATATAATTAACACTCGTACATTACATATAATTACACTCGTACAGAACATTACATATAATTACACTCGTACATTATCTAATTATACACATACATTACATGTACATTACATATAATTAAACTTGTACATTATATATAATTATACTCGTACAGTATATATTTGATTGTACTCATACAGTACAGTATTTTTTTGTGGAAGCGCGTCAGCAGGCCATTATATCTTACGTATTTGAATACACCCCTCAAGTCTGCCCCATACTCCTCTTTTCATGTAATCAATATCCGTGCCTGGTTTTATTAAAAGACGTGGGTTTTTTTTATATTTCAGTACAAATCAATTAACCGGTTAATCGTATCTACCGGTTAATCGTATCAAAATGTAGTTGATGGCTTCCATTTCTCAAGTTTTCTCTGTTTATATGCCCAATAAATACAATGCACCACGTACTCCAGTAATACTCTGTTTATGTTCAGTTAAGTTAGAACAATTTAATGCAATAAGTGTGTGAAAACGTAAGATAGGATGAAAAATGCACGCTATTTCAAGAGAAATAAATCCCAAAGTCCAGATTACACCACTTTATTCTTTATTTTCACCATCGACAGAATTAGTAAATAATTTGCCATTTTTGGTCCAAACAATTATTTGATCATCGACAGCTGAGAATAGGCGACTTTACAGTATCGTTGGCTTTGTTCACGCTGGGCACCGGGAAGTCTCCGAATTCTAGGGGATACAAACAATGCCATCGACGGAGTGCCCCCCCCCCCCCCCCCGAAGTTTGAACTATCGTGCGAGGATGCTTTGCCTTTACATGTGCAAACACAACGTACGTCAATTCTTCTGAACAAAGTTGACATTTTACAATTTTACATCCAATTCTCTTTTGAAATACATGTGTATTTCCATGCTTGTGAAGTCGACGGGGGCGATGACAAATCGAGGTGTAACAGAAACAGCTTACAGTTCACGCCAATATTGATAGTATTCCACGGTGATCTTATTGTCATTATGTACGATTAAAGGACACATCTCATGTTTTCAAAGTATGTCAACTTTTACGCATTTTGTCTTCCTTATGTATATAATAATTGATTATAATAGTTAGTTTGCCGAAATATTGCGAGAATTAGCCACAATACGGCTTGAAATCTAATATTAGTAACCCCGTTTACTTTGTTCCGACTACGGGCTCACGGCGGGTGTGACCGGTCAGCAGAGCATACTTACTCCTCCATGGCACCTGATCATGCCTTCGCTTTTGTCGGAGGTCCGTGTTACACTACACTCGATTTTGTATATATGTTTTTGGGGACTATGATTACGTTTAACACATTGTTTACTTCGCCAATCTATATATCTGTAAAAACTCAACTTTTACTCTCTCTGGACACTGAAACAGTAACACGAAGTTCAAACAGTAATAAGCAAATCTCTTCATGCCCCCTCATTATTGTGAAATGTCTCCAAATCAACTAATACGATACTAGTACATGAAAACTCAACATATCACTATTCAGAGCTTTTGAAATGGATTGAAAAATTCGTTTTAAGATACATTAAAATATACACTTTTTAAAATGTGTCCCCCCCCCCCAATTTTTGAAACCGCTTACTGCCATTCCGGCCGAGTAACTGGTTAACCGCTTAATGCCATTCCGACCGAGTAACCGGTTAACCGATTAAAGATTGTCATCCTTTTACAAAATATATCTTTTCAACATCCCGCCGCATATTAACCCTCAACCAATCAGCACGCGGATGTTGGACCATTGGTCTGATATTGGGATCTCGGGTTTTGTTGGGTATGATGTGGAGAAGGGTATGTATCAGTGGCGGATCCAGAAAATTTTCAGATGCGGAGGGGGAGGTGGGGGCTTGTTGAAGGTTGCAACTCAAGTTTGAATCTGTATCTGCTCAGAAACGGGGTTTGGGTTTGCGATGAAAAATGACAAACAGGGACCATTTTTGTTGAAGATGTTCAACCAAACGGATGGGGGTTGCACGTTACCAATTTAAATACTCTTTCCAGAAGTTCTCTAGTTGCCACTTCCACAGTTCTAGCTTTCAAAATACTGTAGAATTTCGGTACAAAAGATAGGATTTAACAATGTAAATATTTGCGTTTCAGCTTCCGCCAATAGGCCATATCACCATAGTTATCGATTTATGTCTTTAAACAGATTCAAATTTAATAGCACAGCCTTTAATATTTGCTCTCGCAACACATTTACATGCTTTTAAAAGTGACAAAGGAAGGTTAACATAAAAGAAATCCATTTTTTTAATAACCGGTACACGATTCTATGAACCACAGAATGAAAACATTTGGATTGCCAATTGTACTTTTCCTAAAAATATGGAGTAATATACTCGGATAATTTAGCACATTCAGAGTGTCAACCTAATACTTAATACATCAATATATCTAAAAAAAATAAATAAATATATATATATATATATTTCACCACCCCCCAACTACTGTTCGCCCAATTATTGTTGAATATCAAATAAAACGAACTTACGCAAAAAGAAGATTCAAACAACAAGAAGGGCTATACTCTAATACCAGTGTGTTGGAATGAAACTTCCCTCGTGGAGCTCGGAGTTTGGCTTTCGCGTACATCCCCTCGGGCTGTAAAGTGAGATCCCCTGTCTGAGGAAACAACCACCAAACAGCCAGTAATTCTCCTACGCCAAAATCAGTCTCTGGAGTGAAACCCAACAAATCAAAGCTCTGAGTCTGGAGAATTTCCTTGCGAAGGAAAACTCACTCCTGGCATAGATTCATACTCAAAATCGAACTCTGTGTTGATGTAAAGGCAAAGATAACGAACAGTGATCAATCTCGTAAAGTCTCAAATAGATTATACAAAACAAGAGTCTTGCAAACACGGACCCCTGGGACACATCCAGAGCTGGGATCAGCTGCGCCTTAAGGAGAATAAGCATCCCCTGTTGACCGGAGGTTCCACCCGCCGATAACCCAATAGTCTTGATCAAAGTAACACGGAAACAACCGAGTTCAAGATCAGTGTGAAATACGGTCAGAGAGCGGCCTTAACAAGTTATGAACAACACCAACAGCATGATTGATCTCAATGTCAGCGCATACTGAGTAAAGCCAAATTTATAAACAACTATTAAATTATACTGAAATCGCTGCCTCAAACGTGACTGCTTTAAACCCCTGCCCAAACAACAACTTCAGATAAGCCTAGTTGGTCGATTCAAAAATCTTTGACGTATACGCAATAAGTTGCAAGACCATACCACCATAGCCAGTGAATGAATGAAAACTTATTGTTACATAAATATATTTAATGCACAGCCATGTTTGAGTGCAACTCTGAGCAAGATCCAAAGCATACTTAAAAAATCTTGAGCATGAACTTCATTTGAGTATGATAATGACTTTATCAAAGTTTTAAAACAATTTAGAGCATAAAGTGCGAGTCTGAGGTGAGTTAAATACACACAAACCAGCCCCGGGCAAGATGAAAGACGAGCTCCGGGCGATGAATCACTCGAAAAGATCCGCCCTGTCTCGAAAGTGAGACTCCAAACCGGAAACGACTCTTAACCTTCCACACCAAAAAGTTCCGCTTTCGAGTGATTCATCGCCTGGAGCTCGTTTTTCATCTTGCCCGGGGCTGGTTTGTGTGTATTTAACTCACCTGAGCAGTAAATTCCATTAAATTATCAATTCAACCATATAAAGTAAACGCGAATAATGCATGCTCTCAAAGATCAGGATATAGAGAACTTTAAAGCTTTGATGACTTATTGGAAGTTTGTTCCGTGATTGGCGGTTTGTTTTCTTGTACATTTTACAACATATGTCAATCTTGTATTTTGTGATCGTGAAGTCGCTATTGTGCAGTAAGGTCATTTGAAGTCATTTTGGGAAAAAACACGTGGATTTTCTAAGATTTTGTATGTTGTACTTTACTAACATAATAGTAATATTTGCTTCCACTTTGAAAAAAATTATTACCATCGGGGTTTAACCCGTGTGTTGAAAAGCATGTCAATACACGCACAATATAATGTATTTGTTCCATTAAATCTTTACAATGAATAAAGGTTTGAGCTAAAGTGTCAATTTGTTGCAAGATTTTCAAGGAAATTCTCACTCTGGGGAAGTGTGATTTAACTTGTAGTTATATAGCGAGTTTTCTTCCCGAATGCCTGCCTCTGAATTAAACTTTCTTTGGGGCTCTCTTGCTCTAGAGCAGGGGCGTCCCAAGGAGGATTTTGACTATAGAGACTGATTTACAGGGGGTAGGGATTCTCCATCTTGATCTTGAACCAGACTTCCGGCGGAAGTATCACAGGGAGGGGAGTCTAATTCTATGTAACACCAGTGCTTGATTATTTTTCTTTAATGAAACATTGTAAATGGGGAAAGTATTCTACGAACAATATACAAATCAAGAGTGCACAAGGCATGTGGGCGAAACATCCATCTCGGGTTTGATTTAAAGTTCGGTCGTCTTACGTGGGTATATTTAATTGAAACATTTCAATCAACATACCAATATACATTTTGAATAGGACTGCAGCACGTAATTCTATTCGAGCCCTCTCACATTAACAACGTTTGCCAAAATCCATTCTTGACATCATTGGAAGAATACAAATGAAACACATTCCAATTACCGAAGAATTAACAGAAATTCTGAATGTAAAGTGAATGCAAGTTTGTAGCTATGCACGCCCATGACGCCTCATACTGAAACAATGAACGAGTGAAAGAAAATTCATATTTCCCTTGTCCACGCGGAAAAGGTTGTGATTCGGAACTTCTGGAGCATCTAAGGTTTAAATCTCTCAACATGATGATATGATTTTGTGTAGAAACATTACTAATAGTATTGATGAATGCAAGCAATATGGGGTTATTTCTATGACAAACTAACATTCAGTATGGTTTCCAATGCTATCTTTAATTTAATGTATTAAAGTTTTCAAAGCAATGACTTTATTATATCCCAAATGTACTAGCTAGAATGTGGTCGTTCTCATTAGTGAAGTCTAGGGTCTACTAATGCAACAATCTGACAGGGGAAAATAAAGGGAACCTTTAAACACAAAAACGAAAAAAAAACCAAAAAACAAAAAAAACAAAAAAAAAAAAAACAAAAAAAAAAAACACCAAAAAACCAAACCTCGAAACGCAACGAATCAAAAACCAACGAAACAAAACGGAATGCAAAGAAACGAATGGTTTTCGTTTCATTTCGTTGCGTTTCGGTTTTTGTTTTTGTTTCTATGTTTATAGGTACCCCAAAAATAAACATGTGAAACGACAAAAACTATAAATATATCGCACAGCTTCAAAATCACCTGTACTGTAAATCAAACCAAACTAAACGTGAACTACTATTGCTTAAGAATCTGGAGTCGTTTCTTTCGCTGAATTTCGATTACTGTCAACTCTTACTTAAGTTTTTCTATTAGACCATTTCAAATTCACCAAATACAGTCTTCCAAGAAATAAAACAAGAGGCCCATGGGCCACATCGCTCACCTACTGAGTGACCTTGGCCCTCGCACTTCTATATCAGGAAGCTTAAGGTAAAATGTTGTCTTTTGGTCTTGAGAAGATTTTTAATTATGATTCAAATGTAAGACATTGGGCCCCACCATAGACCCCTGGGGTCATGATTTGTCACACCTGGAATTTTCCACTATCAGGAAGCTTTCATTATAAATCTCAGCTTTTCTGGTCAGTGGTTCTTGGAAAAGAAGATTTTTAAAAGATTTCCCATTATATTATGTTGTAAAAACTTTGAATTCCCCTAATTGGGGCCCCATCGTACCCCCGGGGGTCATGATTTAGAACAAACTTGAATCTCCTCTATTCAGAAAAGTTCCATATAAATTCTCAGCTTTCCTGGCCAGGCTGGTTCTTGAGGAAGAAGATTTTTTTAAAAAAATTCCCTATATAATCATATGTAAAACTTTGATCCCCAATTGTGGCCCCCACGTACCCCCGGGGGTCATGATTTGAACAAACTGGAATCTCCACTATATCAGGAAAGCTTCATATAAAGTCTCAGCTTTCCTGAGCCCAGTGGTTCTTGAAGAAGAATTTTTAAAATTGTCCCTATAGTATAACGCATATGTAAAACTTTGATCCCTACTGTGGCCCCATCGTACCCCCGGGTCATGATTTGAACAAACTTGAATTCTCCTCTATATATCAGAAAGTTTCCATTATACAATTTCAGCTTTCCTGGCAAGTGGTTCTTGAGAAGGATTTTTTAAAAAATTCCTATATAATCATATGTAAAACTTTGATCCCCAGATTGTGGCCCATCGTACCACCCGGCGGGTCATGATTGAACAAACTCTTGAATTCCACATAATCAGGAGAGCTTCTCATGATATAACTCTCAAGCTTTCTCGAGGCTCAGGTGTCTTGCAGCAACGTATTTGTTACCAGATTGTCCTTAATAGGAGGCATAGTGTAACTATCTTTGTACTCCCCTACTTGTGGCCTGTTCTATCGTACCCACCGGGGGTCGATGTATGTGTGGAACAAGATCTTGAAGTGCTTCCTCTATTATCTGACGGCAAGGTTTGCCATAATAAATCTTCAGCTTTCCTGGCCCCAGTGGGGTCTTTTGAGAAGAAGATTTTTAAATGACACCACCCTATTTTTGCATTTTCGTGATTTATCTCCCATTTGAAAGGGGCCTGGTCCTTCATTTGAACAAACTTGAACAGCCCCTTACCCAAGGATGATGTGTACCAAGGTTTGTTGAATTTGGCCCAGCGGTTCTTGAGAAGAAGTCGAATGTGAAAAAGTTAACGGACAGACAGACGGACGGGACGGACGGACAGACGACGGACAAAAGGCGATCAGAATAGCTCCACGTTGAAACCTTCGGTTCAGGTGAGCTAAAAACAAATAGGGCTATAAAAGTAACAAGAGAAATCCTCTTTATTTGAAGAAATGGTCTTTCATTCATATTTTCCATCAACGTGCATCATCAGTGGGAGACATAATCAAATACGTGCCTAATTTCGATATTGACAGAAATACCTTGTAAGTAGTGTACAAGAAATGAAACACTCCTGTGAAGTTATAAAGGTGTAGTGAACACTACATTGATTGGCTGAGATGAGAAAATGGAAATTGCTCCCAGGTTGCATGCTATCAGAGTATTACCAACTAAAAACGAAGATTGAATCTGCTGAGTTTAGAGAAGTGTTAATATTATTTCAAAGCATTACACCCACAAAGCTATATATTTCCCATTCATTTTGAAAACAATTAATATCAAACAGTGGAAAAGATTTTCAAACAACGAATCTTGCCATATTAATTAATAGAGAAAATTTTTCCCCAAACACAAAGAGAATTACCCCGCTACTTCTACATAATCATAGAACCATTCAAATTTAGATGTCAAAGAACGTAGACGTTTCCTGACAAATTTCTGAAATTAATAAGTGACAAGGAGCTATCATTCATCTGCCAAAGTTTAGCAAATGTCTTTATCTTCTTAAATATTTCTGATGATATACCAATTACCATCTACTATTCTGATCTGATACCAACTTTCACGTAAAATAAGGATCTGAATGCCAAACTTTCACGTAACATAAGGTGCTGATGCCACTTTCACGTAAACAAGGAAGTAAAAAGAAACTGTATGCGTTGCGAATAGAAAAGACAAAGAGTACCAATAAAATAAGACACCCCCTCCTCTCCAAAGGTTACAAGGGGTACATTACACAATATAATAAAAGACTAGGTTTTCGGAAGCCGTACATTTTACGCATTACCGAAAGAAACAACTCTCACTTTTTTTTTCAAAACTAGCGTTCAATCGTTTTGACTTGCTAAACATGGGTTGGACATCCTGAGCACGGATATTGAAAATGCGGAAGAGCGCACATCCGTGTTGACGGTGGCTTCATTAAAGCAAATATGAGAAGCTTAAGAGCTATTTTGATAATTTGATTTACAATCAGAGAAGTTGTTGGGTAGCTTGGACTGCCAGTCTGGGGCTTATTTACACGACAAGAAAACAGATGTGACATGAGAAGACACGCATATTGAAATAACATCCGGGAAATGAGAAAAAAAAATCCCCTTTTTCTGTTGTTAAATGTTGTTAAAAATCGACCCATTTTCACAGGATTTTGTATTCTTGCATTTAGTTCATGAAATTGTCGACGATGCTACCTTGTTTAACAATGCACTATATTTTTAATGGCGGATACCTCTTAGCCAATTGGGCTACATTTTTGCAGTTACTCCCCTTACACCCAGTTGGGGGTGCCCTTACTAGACTATACCATTGCGGTTCTAGGGATCACATTGATAGTATATAAAATGGCGAAGTAACAAAGTATCAAACGTAATCATAGACCCAAAAAACACATACAAAATCGAGTGTAGGGCAACACGGACCTTCGACAAAAGCGAAGACAGGATCAGGTGCCAATACCAATTTCTTTATCATGAAGAGTTTGAAGCGATTATATCATTTCCATGACAAAAGCAACGTTTAGTGTCGTCGATTTAATGGAGAAAAAGTTTTAAATTGGTCACTTTGTCAAATTGTACAAAAAGGAGAAGGGGTGGAGTTGATATTATATATTTATATATATATAATAATATTATATATATATATAATCCAAAATATATGTAAATATCCACACATAAATTGGTTATAATAAGAAAATAATCACAACGCCGAAAATAACTCAACCGGTTTCATTTTCAATCTTCAAGAGTTATGACAATCGCTTAGTTACACATGTTTATCAACAATTTTTTTCTGTATGACATCAATTGCGCAAATTATATTTTGCGCTTAACAAAGTTCATTGTGACGTCATATATAACGTTTATGCCGTAATTACGTGCATATTCTGACTTCTGGATGTGCAATGTAGCAAAAATATACCAATATGTACAAAATAATGGCAAAATATAATAAATTATTAAATATAATAAATATTTTATATTTAATAATTTATATTATTTTGCCATTATTATTGTACATATTGTATATTTTTACATTGCACATCCAGAAGTCAGATATGCACGTAATTACGGCATAACGTTATTTATGAATAGCTCACAATGAACTTTGTTAAAGCGCAAATATAATTTGGCGCAATTGATTGTCATAGAAAAAATTGTTGATAACATGTGTAACTAAGCGATTGTCATAACTCTTGAAGATTGAAATGAAACCGGTTGAGTTATTTTTTCGGCGTTGTGATTATTTTCTTTATTATATATATAATATTATTTTGAAAGTCGCGACAAGCCCCCTCCCCCTCCCCAGAGATACATCAGCTGACCCAGTATGATAGTCCTAGGCCTCAAAGTTGAAATATATCGCCCAACACGAAAAAAGTTGACAAGACGGACGTGAAAAGCCAAAAAGACCCCACCAAAAAACAAAACCTTCAACAGACGATTAATAACTAAAGATTCGTGTTAAGAGCCACTAAAATACAATTTGTTTAATTACAAGTATCTGTATGAAAGCATTCTCAATTATTGACCCCGAGGGCAATTATGGATTATGGTAGGAATTTTCACATGGGAATTTACTAGGTATAAAAAAAAAAACCTCAGAGACAAAATTATAAAATCAATACACAAACATCATCTTGTAGCATATATCAAAAACTTGTCCAAACCACAACCATAAGTCAATGTTTAAATTATGGGCTTTTTATTACAAATTTTTGACCAGGAGAAATATTGAACCCTTTAATATTAGACACAAATATCCAATGTCACCTGCACATATATTTCTTTCATATTAGAGACCTGGTTTATGGTTGAATGTCCATATATTAGGACAAAGAACACATTAGCTGCTCATTAGCAACCTATAGATGAAAGTATGAATATATAATTGAATCACGTGCCTCTTCAGTGCTAGTTTTGACCTTGTAATCGATGCAGAACAGTTTATTATGGCACACTACTAGCTTAAGTTTGAATTTTCTCCATCCAATTTTTAAACAGGATTTAAATCAAAAGTGGTTTAGAATTTATTGCACCCAAAATAAAAACTGGCGCGTCCAACCACACAGACCGCCTTTGATACGAGTTAGGGCGTATGTATACCAGAAACAACATGGCGGCTATGAGTAGCAGTTCAAAGTTTAAAACCAACAGGTATGAAGATCTCGTCATTACACCTGCAGAAGTCATCTGTTTCTTTAAATTCTAAATAAAAATGGGACTTAAAACATCAAACTCAATTACAATGTTGTGACCTAAACAGATATTTCAAACTGCATGCGACTTTGGCCTTTGACTTTAGTTTAAGGTCACGTTACTCAACTATGTGTTCATGTTTACCACGGAAGAACTTAAAAGTGATTATTTGTTTGTTTTTTATCCGTTGAGAATATTTCAAACATATTGAGACGTCACCATTGCCGGTGAAGGGCTGCAAATTTAGACCGATGCTTAGCATTTATGGCTTCTAGCAGTGAGGGTTCTTTTGCGTGTGGTGCTGCGACACGGGACCTCCGTTTTTAAGGTCATATTCGAAAGACCCGTGGTTTTCAATTTTAAATGCCGAGCTCTTGGCGAAGGAGCAATCACTACCTATTTCAACGTCTTAGGTTTGACGAGGCTGTTCTGAGCACGGGGCTCGAACTCACGACCTCCCGATCAAGAGGTGAGAACTCTACCACTGAGCCACCGCGACCCGTACAAGCGAAGTGTTTATGTTATGAACTTAAAAGTGACTGTGATCCAAAGTGGGATAGAAAAACTTAATGTGATGGATTGCTATATCACTGATGGTTCCTGTAATATTGTTTGTATTTATTATTCTGTTGCTTGATTTAGTTGAAAATTGATCGTCGTGAAAATTTTGATTCATGTTCATTGTGTCTTTTTCATGGAAAGGTGAAGATTACGAGTGATCAATTTCATAAACCCTGT
>CAJDSM010028483.1:14388-32300 GCA_903981925.1 Ostrea lurida
AAGGTGAAGATTACGAGTGATCAATTTCATATACCCTGTATGGAGACAAATTAAGAGACAGGTAAATACGGACCTCTGGATATACCAGACCGTGAATCGGGTGCCTAGGAGGAGTAAGCATCACCTGTCGACCGATGACAGGTCACAACCGCCGTGAGGTACACGGAGTAATCCGTAGATGAAATAAATGTATAAAGAACGGCCTATCAATATGAAACACTTCAGACAGCATTTGACTCAATGTCAGGTCGTACTGGCAAACTAGATCATCCTAACGACGATGCAATATTGCAAAATGCTGACGTTGAAACAAGACTGTTGAAACCTCTGTAACACCAACTTGTTTGTCAGTAGCCTGCATTGATTAAAAAACTGATCATACACAGAACAAGCTCTTGAGTGTCGATTCATTTGAGAGACATAAACATCATACGCAAGTGATAATAGAATGTTGCTACTTAAGCGTGGGAAGTTGAAGTTAGAGAAGCTGCAACCATCCCATTTGTCATAATGTTGAGTTGTTAGTCTATCTATGAAGGAACCGCCCGTGACCTGGGCTCTTGAAAGACGACAAATTTAACATTTTTTAAATATATATTTTAAACATTGGTTAGAAACAATCAGTCTTTGTTATTCTTAAAATAAACTAAACCTGCACTCGATATTTCCTATAAATATTTTTTTAAAAATACATGGATATATCCATTTTATGTCATTGCACTGAAAATGGCGACAAAGCGTCATGTTTATGCTGCTTTAATTTCAGTTTTACGTCATATTGATCAATTTTAAAATAATCTAGTCCTTTACGAGAAGTCTCGTAGGTCATCATTACATAGCACTCAGTTTAAGTCGATGCAGACGCGTATGGAAAACAAATAATAATGAAATTTCACCACATGGACCATACGCCTTGGCACTGACATCAACTCTGGAATCATAGATTTTCACTATTTACAAAGTTTGGTTCTTGGTGCTCTGGAATCAAAAAGACCTTTACAGAAAGATTGCATATTCACTAAATGAAACAGTGAGCCTTGTTCTAGAACCAAAAGTCCGACCATGAGCCCTTGCTCATTGTGACAAAGCAAAGATTTTTGTCTTCTACATGTCTCACAGAAGAGAAGCATTGGATCGATTTTCTTCAACGTATATCGTTTCTTGTTAAAGGGCTGGTCCTGACATCATAACCTATATATCTTAAGAAGAAATAAAATTTGTCTTAAAGGGGCTACGTAATACCTTCGCGGAAAACACCAAAACTGGAAGTATCACTGATAAATCGATACAAACCACCCTAATCACGTAGCAAGTCTGTTTGACGTTTGCTGAAAAGGGAAATCAATTATGGCCATTTTACAGTGCGATAGGTGTCATCTTCATTCCATGGAGAGTTTGTGTGTTGGTTGATTGTTTGTTTGTGGACTGAGAGTGTGTGAGTGTTAGGTTGGTTGATTGTTTGTTTGATAGATTGGTTGAGAGTGTGTGTGTTAGGTTGGTTGTTTGTTTGTTTGTGGACTGAGAGTTTGTGTGGTAGGTTGGTTGTTTGTTTGTTTGTTTGACGTCCCGTCGAGGAATCTTCATTCCATGGAGAGTTTGTGTGTTGGTTGATTGTTTGTTTGTGGACTGAGAGTTTGTGTGGTAGGTTGGTTGTTTGTTTGTTGTGGACTGAGAGTTTGTGTGGTAGGTTGGTTGTTTGTTTGTTTGTTTGAGGGTGTGTGTGTTAGTTTGGTTGTTGGTTTGTTGTGGACTGAGAGTTTGTGTGGTAGGTTGGTTGTTTGTTTGTTTGTTTGAGGGTGTGTGTGTTAGTTTGGTTGTTGGTTTGTTGTGGACTGAGAGTTTGTGTGTTAGGTTGGTTGTTTGCTTGTTTGACGTCCCGTCGAGGAATTTTTACTCACAATGAGACGTCACCAGTTGGTGGTGAAGCACCACAGTTAGATCTATGCTTTAAGCGTTCAGGGTTGTAGCAGTGAGGTTTGCGTGCCAACGCCTGACGTGACACGGGACCTCCACTTTTAAAGTCTTATCCGATAGACCGGTTAAATACCGAGCGTTTGTCGAAGAAACAATCATTTCTTATATCAGCATCATAAGTTTGACGCCCCATGGCACGATCGGGGGTGCAATCTCGTGATTTCCGGTTATGAAGCGAACTCTCGACCACAGATCTACCGCAGCTCGGTTTTGTACTAATATTAGGTATGGTGAATCAACCGCTTGTACCGACAGCCGCAGCTAGACAAACAAGATGATTCCTAGATACCGTGACGTCAGGCAATAATTGCGTATAGGAGTATCATAGCAAAATAAAAGGAAGCATGGCGATAAATTTTACAAATTACCTCATTATGTTCCCCAAACAAAGTTTGGGGGTCCCCAAAACAAAAGTGGGGAACATTATTGTTTTACTCTGTTCTTCTTTCTCTTCTTTTCTTATTCTCCGGTACTTTTTTTGTCCCAAAGTGTTCCAGAACCTGTACATGGGATCGATATGAAACCTTTTTTAGGAATGAATGAGTAATCTCATTTGAAGGTGTTCGGAACGATAGTCATTTTTTTCTGAATGCATTGCATGTGCATGCACGTGCATTGCATTTTTGGCTTCCTAACTTCGGAATCATGTTCTAACTTTTTATTCTTCATGATAATCATTTGATATTCACAAGGTAGGGTAGAACTTGAGACCTGAATTGATTGGTATGATCAAAATTCGAAATTTGCACGTGCGTGCAGCGTGCTGCTGCATGTTTGATTGGATAATACAAAATCGCCTGTAACTTTGTTATAAATTAAGATAATGAAATGATATTCACAGCATAGGTAGACAAATAAGTTCTACACAGTGATGTATAAAAATTCAAACGCGCATGCGCATGCACCTGCATCATCTTTTAAAGTCCAATTCTTCGATTGACCATTAACGTTTTTGTTTCTTGTTTGAATCATTTGAAATGATATTGTGAGTACATCGTGATGGTCTTAAGACGAGCGGTTTTATAGTCAAAAATTGCCATTTCCACACGCGCATGCGCGTGTGCTGAATTCTGATGGACGATTTGAAAATTGCCGTAACTCTTCTAAAAATGATCCAAACAATTATCAACTTAATACTGTAGTAATCATTGAAACGTCTTTTGAAATGTATCAAAAGTAATACTCTATCGTACTCACGTGCGCGTCTGGTGTGCACGTGCAATTACTTTTTCGTCATGGTCTCGGATACTAAAAATGGCCATAACTTTCGAATTAAAGATGAATCAAATTCAATTTTACTGGTAGTTATATGACATGAGTGTCTAAAGAAATTGTCAAGAAAAAATTATCTGTTATCAAATTCGCATGCGCGGCATTGTAATTTCTTAGTGTATAAATTGTATTATACTCTATGAGATCTTCCATTTGAAATGAATAGTTTGAAATGTATATGTTCAACGATATGTTATTAGCGGACTCTTGTTAATTTGGTGTATGTCAAAATCATTATTCCGACACACGCTCGCACGTGCGCTGAAATGTGATTGGATGATATCGTCATGTGCACATGTCTCTCTTTAATGAGGTTTTTGCGAATGAAATTTGGATCATAGGGTTATAAGGCTGCAAAAATCACAAGGGAGAATTAATATTGTGGAAAAAATGTGAGCGCATGGCAGTGTATATGCACATGCAATTTTCCATATACATATTTCGGCTCTCTGTTCCATGTCTTTTACTGAACGTTAGAAAGTGGTGTCTCATTGTACAGATTGGTTATGGAAAATCGCTTGCATGTAAAACAAAATGACACCACTTGCTGAATGGGGAATGTTTGGGGAACATCCGTAACGGTCCCCGTTACAATTAGTTACTAGTTTTCTCATTGTTTCACCACACGCATGATACAAATAAATACACTAAACATATTTCTTTCCTTTCCTTTTTTTTTTTTTTTTTTTTTGCTATAACTGGATAAAACGTGCTTGGAATTTTTATCACTACATATGTAGCCTATGAAAATTAAAGAATTGACTAGAACGATCTCCAGTGCGAAATCGCCATTGTGCACGCTAGATAAAATCGTAAACAAAACCTGTACAATTCATACATAAACCGCAGAGAGGTTCCGCTTTTTTCTTCTCCGGATATCAAAAACGAACTAACGACGTTCATCAAAATGCTACTTAGGTTGGCGCCTGACAAAGTATTAGCCAAAGGAATTGCGTGGAATACCAATCAACATTTGCTATAATGATTCTGTACATGCACCTCTTACAAACCGTATATCTGTTTTATAATGATGAAGATCCTAGTAAGGATTGCTGAGGAATAGCATTTGTCTGTTGTAAGTGATTGCAAAGCGTACGTAATTATTGCATACTTGGTTTCCTTATAAGGAATGCACGTTTCGTATTATCATTCAAATTGGAAATCAAAATACATAGAGCATTGGCCCGTGAGCAGTAGATTAATAATCATCACAATAACGCTTGAAGAAAACATATAAACCTTTCAAATTTTGATGGCTGATATTTCGCATTGCATGAGACATGCAAACTCTCTATCAATGTGGATCACTTCAGTAATATATCATTAACCAACCAACCTAACACACAAATATATCATTAAACAATGGTGTGTTTTGAGTTGTTGCACGTTCCTTCGAGAATTTTTCACGTGTACTAAGACCACCACCAGTTATTGAAGGCTCAGTGTCGTAGTATTGAGGATTCCGTTGTAACAAGGGACCTCGCAGTTTTATAAGGCACCACCCTTTTTTCGGTCTTAAGTTTGACGCGGTCAATGCGGAACTCGAACCTACGATCTCACGGTTACGTAGTGAATGCTTTGACCACTTAATTGAAGAANTACCACCCTTTTTTCGGTCTTAGGTTTGACGCGGTCAATGTCCGAGCGGAACTCGAACCTACGATCTCACGGTTACCTAGTGAATGCTTTGACCACTTAATTGAAGAAAATCATTGTAGCAGTACTTTCTTTAACACAACTAGGAACAATTTTTACCCTACCATTTTATAATAAATCGGATCATGTTTTCCTTACACGAATCCTACGACAACCCAACAAAAATACACAATGTAGTTATTGTTCACATCGTCACTTATTGATTTGATTAGACGATACGGGAGAGACTGATTACGGTCCCCCTTTAATTGGCAGTTTCCAATCTCTGAAAAACCACTGTCACAGAGAAAGGGAAGTTAATGACCATAGCAAAGCCTGGACAAAACCTGTACAAATGTATCAATATCAGTTTGATACCGAAATAAACCACACTGACAGATATAGAAGTCTATACACGTATTCTGATAGCATGGAATGGGGATGGACTTGGACAGATTTTCCGTTTCATTAGAAAAGATCGTACAAAGACAAAGCGCGGGAATTCAATGGCAGAAAAGCGGTTTTTTTAAACCGAAAAATTTGATAATTGAAAAGTGATCAAAAGGTAATATATAAAGTTTCAAATCAGTAGACAAACATTTTCATTTGATTCAAGAATACTATCTTTTCCAAAATCAAATGAGACCCATATTCTTTTCGCAATGTATATTACATCAGTTGCGCAATTGAAACACATTTGAGTAATAAACCTAAAAGGAGAGTAAAATGGGTTGCTTTTCCAATTTTGATTGTCCCCAGTTATCTTGAGCCCTTTAGGGGCTGGCTGCATTATACATCCTTTCGCAGTGAAAAAAATAACCATCTGGTGTCGCGACCCATCTTTTAATGTTCTATCGTTCGTGATGCCGTATCACGTGTACGTGGCTATTCATGTCGATATGGAAAAGAAATAAAAATAACGCTAATTATCCAATTTTCACCCCCTCTCTCTTTATCTGTTTATATACTCAACAGTTTTGATTAGTTACCCGATACGTGTAATTCCAGAAAACAAAATTATGAATTCGTTACAGATAAACATTCACCACAAAAAGTGTGTATTTCATATGTTACGTAACTGACCAGACGAATCTCCATAATCCATATTCAAAAGCTTACGTTGACTTGGTGTATGACCACTTTGCACCATTGGTGAATAGAAATCACCGACCCTGCTACTCAATGACCTACATTTTTAAGGGCATACGCAATGTACATTTCACAAATTTTTTGTATCTCCAAAATTGAAGAGCTCCAATGATAAAAATAAGAGTTACAGAAAACGCAAAATCATTCAATCCCTTCAGAATTATTTTGATGATGATGAAAATATAATCATACAACTACTGACAGTGTTTTAGTAGTATGTATATGCACAGATGCATTGCATTGCTTTCTCAAAGAGAGGCAACTCTGAATTCAAGTATGAATAATTGTGCAAATTACATTCTTCATCAACTGTTATCTTTCCAAAACACAGGAAATATGTCTGATTTTTTCTCAAAGAATATCTAAGGTACTATTTTTATATTAAGAATAGATCTATAAAATATATACAGATAACGAACGTTGCGTATGACCTTAAACGAACGTATTATGGATACCAGCGATTCTGAATGACTGTCCTCCCGTCCGTCCGCCCCCCCTCCCCCCCATTATTCATTTCTCTGTCACACTTGCCCTGTAGCTTCTTTGTGGGTCACTCTAATGATTGAGGTTCCACTTCGTCATCCCTTTGCAAGAGTTGTTTGAAATTTAATCAGTGTTACGCCTCGGCTGACAATGTTTTTTCTCGAGGTGAAAATTTTCAATGTTACCCTCAACTACATGCAATAAATTTGCGGTACTCTTGTTCAATAAAGGGGGTGCAAAAACACATCGTGGATATCAATTTATGGCGTCAATATTAGGAATAACGAGAAAATGTACTATTAGTGTCATATACGGTATTTTTAAAAATTTAAAATGACCGCACGATAATTTTAGTATTGATGTTGCTTATGTGTCCCTTGTGTGGATTTTATTGCAGACAAATTTAAGGTCCTAATGTAGCAAACTTCGACTTCCTTTAGATCAGGATGTCTAAGCG
The DNA here is from genome assembly GCA_903981925.1 of Ostrea lurida. Lineage (NCBI taxonomy): Eukaryota > Metazoa > Mollusca > Bivalvia > Ostreida > Ostreidae > Ostrea > Ostrea lurida. The sequence continues at coordinate 21,359 of CAJDSM010028483.1, forward strand.
TTCATCAATATTTTTATTAATATCTTCGAAGAGCATGTCTGAAATGACATGTGCAAACTATTTTCATCATTTGTGGACAATGATAATTGTTGTCAACGGCATCAACCAGGTGCAAACGATTGGAAGATAAAAAATATCTCTAATGTTAAATTTCTGTTGATATATAAATATTGCAGGTAGTTGAGGGTAAAATTGGAAATTTTCAATGTCACCCTCAACTACATGCAATATTTATTTTGTTATACTGAATGTTATAAAAACAACAAACTGTTTCGTCGTAATCGTCTGTTGACTTTAATCACTGTCATGTGATGTTTCGTATATCAACGCAGCGCACAGGTAACACAAACGCTCAAACGACGTCGACTTATAATCTACGGTGAACCGTACGTGCATAAATTTTGCGCAGTCAACACTTTTTGGAATATCAACCCTTGTCAAGCAATGTGGACCGTTGTTACGTTCTAACACGCTGTGGGGCGCGGTTTTATTATTCATCGGGTGACAGTGTATTTTATCAAAGGTTTCTCAACCAATCAGAATCAAGTATTTTACATGAAAGTACAACAAATTATTTTGTTTCAATTATGATATTCAATCTTTTGCAGATTAAAGTTTGGTGTCCAGTTAAATTGCACAAGTGTCGACCTGCATTGGCAACTCTACAAGAATAATTATCAGGTACGTAGCACAAACCAATAGGAGGAGAAAGTATCCCTTGTTGACCGGTCACACCCGCAGTGAGCCCATTGTCTTAATAGGACGACGATATCATACCTTTGCTATGTATCATTTTATCGGCATAAAATATCTAGGTGTTCTTCATATTTATTCATTCAAACTAATAAACTGGAAGTTCGCATCAAATAAAGTGAAGCTTTTCAGGTTTATGAGAGGAAATATACATCGTCCAAAGGTGTAAAACATTATAATTTTACCGTATTCTCAGACATGTTTATCTACAGACTAAAATTACACTTGCTAATGAGCAAGTTTGGAATATAGGAAACCCTTTCGATAAATTCATCTGAGAAAAATGCAAGTGGTTGCGTCTGTGCCTTATAGTAGAATTCGGACAAGGACAAGTCGACGATTCACCTCTGATCGATGAGGACTTGTAATCTGTTTCCATCCAAAGTATACAATATACGCCCATTGTTTACAGCTTGGAAAAATGTGATAATCTACCGAGAGAAAATGAGATTGGGTAAATTTTTTTGTAAGTTTTTGTTTAATTTTTTTCCCAATCTGTGGCGTTTTTTGAATTCTGTTAAGGACGTCTAGACTGATCTATCAAAACTGTACATGTAACAGTAAAGGACATGTGTTATATAACCAGGTCTTACTGACGACAAGTCTGAGAGAAATCTCATCAAAATTTACAAAAACTGGATCACCAAAAAAAAAAAAGTTTTTTTTTTTTAATTGTTTACGTCCCATTTGAAATTTGTATAATAATTTAATGAATATGCAGAGAAAACAAGAGGCCCACAGGCCTTATCGGTCACCTGAATATTAGTTTTCAAAAAGTATCACTAGCCCTATGAAATCTAGAAAGAAATTCCTGTTGTGCATAGCTAAACTAAATTCTAGATAATAGAAACAAGATGCGTTCTTGAAACTTAAATGCCCCCCCCCCCCAGTGCCTTTGCAGTTGAAAAACTTTTACATAATATAGCATATGCAACGCTAAACACACATGGACTAATTTGGACCCGTTCTAGAGTCAAAATCCTGGGGTAAAGAAATTTACAATTTTGGTAGATTCTTTTCTGTTTTTTCCTAAATATGCATCGAGTTTTTATTCGGTATCAGCAAACTTAAAGACGTCTTTCAAATGATCACGCCTATGATCACTATACTGTTATTGGCTCCACCCTAAAAACAAAGCCCTTACCCCATGAATTATGAAACTTTACTAAAGGGCAACCAAATCCTTCTAAGTACCGTATATCTAAAGGAATTTTGAAAATAAGTCATTTTTCACAGTTTTGCCCCGCCCCTATGGCCCCAGGGATGCAGGAGTCCTGAAATTTACATTTCGTGTTTCCCTTGCCCCAAGGATGTCTCATACTAAGTTTGAAAAGCATTGCAATGGTAGTTATCAAAAGGAAATTCGAGAAGCTTTAATTGTTAATGCACTACGGACGCAGTTGCATGGGCGTAGACCGGGGGGCGGGCATGGGGGCACATGCCCCCCCACTTTCAAAAGTGCGGGGGGCAAGTATTTTTGCCCCCCCCCACTTTTTCTCGTGTAACTATTATTTCTGCAAAAACACACATTTTAGAATGTCCCCCCCCCCCCACTTCAGCAATAAATAGTTTGCCTCCCCCCCCCCACTCTTAGTGTAGCAAAAGCCATTTTTTTTTTTTTTTTTTTTGCTTTGTCACATAATTCTGAAGTCTGCCCCCCCCCCCCCCCACTTCGCTGTTGATTGTTATTAAGGTGCCCCCCATCAAAATCAGTCCTACGCCTCTGAGTTGGTCATCTGAGTTTACTCAAGTGACCTACATAATCTTTAAATTGGAAACGATGCATCTTGAATGCAACATATTTTGCGCTACACACAAAATCGTATCTTACTCTGTATATCAGAAGGCTTATCACTGATACATTTGGTGAGCGTGGTTCTGTTTCCAGTACCATTTAGAACACTATCGAATTCACGACAGCGTTAAAGTTCGCACGATTTGCTACGATAAGAGATGCATGCATCTATGCTCTGAAGTTTTCATTGAAACGGGGGTTTCCGCACACGTCAATTTCAACATGGCATATATACCCAAAAACACTCTTCAATGACCTTGTCAGTTGACCAATAAAATCAATACGAATCAAGATCATTGTGCAAGATTGCAATCTAATTAAAATGAGGCTTCTCAGAACCGCGTCGTAAATTAGTACTCTCCTTAGAGTGTCATTGAAAGAATTCAATTCAATTACATCTGTAGTGATGCTTACTGCACAATGATTTACAAAATTTAATTAACATCTACAGAATTGTCCCTATACTTGCAGGAATAGTAGTGTTCTTATCGGTTTAAGCGGAAGTATAAAAGGTCATAATCATTGGAAAGTCCTTGAAGTATTTATTTGTTCTTCCATCATTAACTTAGTTTCGCATTTTGGTAGATCTGTCTATCGCATGTAATTTTTTTTTTTTACAAAGAAGTACACTATAGATCTAACGGGAGAAACACGTACATGCATCATAGCCGGGATCATAACAGGTGCTCGTTTGTACCTGTTTTTCTCTCAAAATTCGTGTTCGGTTTTTCTTTTTATTTATTTGGGGGGGGGGTTTGGTTGGGGTGTGGGTGGAGATGGGTGGGGAGTTTTTCTTATTTAAAGAGACATTTGGCAAAGCCTCAATTTTCTCGAAAATTAACAAAAAAAAATTACAATAAATAAATACAATAAAAAAAGAAAAAGATAAAAGAAAAAAATTATAATAATAAATAAAAAAAAAAAAAAAAAATAAAAAAAATAGAATCCAAGAGTTGAAAAAAACTAACTCGCACTGGTTATAGACGTATATTTCTAAAACTTGAATATTAAATTATTTCCTACACCAACATTAGGTCCACACAATTTAAATGCAACATCTAAAACTTAAATTGGTATGTGGTCTATGGGAGCCGCTATCTTTATAAGCACATCATTCAATTCGTATTATAATGGTCATCCTTGCTGATTGGTCCACTATCTAACCCCAACAACGAGACAACGGAAGCCGCAGTGAGGATTGAATTGGTACAGCAGATGTGCAGATTTTGATCCATACTAGCTCATGTTCATCTTCGTTAATTATAAAATGGCCTACCAATGATCTGATTTGGTCACACTTATAGGCTCTTGTTATTATTTCTATGTGTTCTGATGGTCATTATACGGGCCCTGTTGTTGGTCACATTATAGGCCCTTGTTGAGTGGTCACATGCAGTTTGTCTCTTATCAGATACGCTCTGGTAGGAAGGATCATCAGATTAGTAACTTCACTGACTTCGCCTGTCCTGTCTGAAATGAGGTTAACATTCTGTTTATTTAAAATCTTTTATATCGTTGTACCTTTGATGAGAGTTGATGAGCAAAGAACTAGAATCTATAGCAGATAATCAATGGGATCGGATAAGTAATGAAATCTTGATAAATTACCGACAGAATATAAGAACAGAAACAGGCAACAATATCTGTTACAGGCGATGCCAGGATTTACGTTTATGATATCACAATTTGCTGGCTTTTAATATGGTCATTCGAGTAGATATTACACTGTTTATATGGCATATGATAGGTCTTGCTTTAAATACGGAAACAATTCGCATTGTGAAGATACGATATTACACACTATAATTTCTATTTCAGCCGGTTGTTTTTTTTCCTTCAACTAGTGAGTGGCCTATAAGTAGACCACATTTTCAATCCTCCTCTAACCCCAGTTCACATGTCTGAGAATGTTACAAAAAAAATACCAATCATAGATAAAAGCAACATCTATCAAAATCTGCGCCCAAATATCACGAATCAAAAACACGCATAGACGCATCATACAGGTGCCATGAATTACCGGTTTATTGAGACTTTATTAATCATATGATGAGTCGATTGACATACAACTCCTCGGTTTCTTGGCAGAAAGACATTTTCTTAGGTGTTGTTGGATTAAGCACTGCAGATTTGCACACATATAATCCTATATAGATAAAATATTAAGAAAAATAACTTCTCACGAAAGGACAAGAACAAGTACAGTCTCGCGCATACTTGTTCTGGAAAAACTGAGAGGTTGTTTGTAAGAAAAGATTATAAAAATACTATTGCTTTCCGGTCGTAAACTTCCATAAAAATTTGTGTACCTAGCGATTACAAGCGAAATGAGGTACAACAAAAACGTATTATTAATGTTGACTACTCATGACCAAATATGAGCGGGTGCATGTATTAGATTCCACATAATATTTATCAGTTGTGATCGCTGTTTAAAGTTTCGCCAGAATGGAGCAAACGTGAACAGAGCTATAATTCTACATGTGAACTGTGAACAAGGATATGAGGAGTACAAAGATGAGTGACTGATATTTAATGTTGATTCTCAATAGAAGGATAGACCCACTCACTATTCATGTGGAGAGTATATGACGTCCTATGAACACCGTCTTTAAGAAGAGGAGTCAAATAATGGTTTTTATAATCTTAAACTCATAATGCCAATAGGTTCTCAGGTCCCTTCTTCTAGGTACTCTCACTTCTTACCTTATTGTAATAACTCTTTTTGTTCTGTCTTGATTGGATAACAAAACCATAGAAAAAGTTCTTTAGCGACGTTGCATGTCACACAGCGATAAATGCTATAGCCTTGACAAAGTTAACGCCATATCAGAAATTTGATATATTTCATGAAGTATTCCAGCAAGTAAATATCAACTAAGTCTGAACGAAATGGCGAATAGTCGTGGCGCATGATATCTTTAGAGGAGAAAGAGAAAGCAGTTGTAACATTTGACAATACATACATTAGAATCATCAGACCAGATCTACCAGACTAATCGTAGAGTTACTCGTCTCTGTGTGCCGATAATACAGGATATGACAGGAACGCCTTGGCGACTTGTTGTGGTTACTGTGATGATCTTATAGTAGGAAAAGAAAAACGGTAAGTGGAACTGATAATAGGGATAATGAAGTTTTTCTTTTAATTCATTGTACTACCTCCAACTGTTAGTAACAAAGGAAATAGCTATATTCTTAATAGTTCATGACGAGCTAAATAACATGTTTGAAGATATTATAGAGCCTATGACGGCAGGATTGAAGAACCATAAAGTAAGTGGACAACACGACCTCTGGAAACTAGATCCTGTCCATATCGCGAGTAAGTATATTAAGCCTTTTAGTGAATATACTGCTGGAACCAAAAACTTTATATTGTATATCTAATGGAAGTCTCGAGACCATGTGTAGAGTTATTGTACCTCAATAACCTTCTAAATAGGAAATAACTGACAGAATTTAATTCTGAATTCGCTAATATGTTAAAAACTAAGTTTAACTATTAGAGAAATGATTACGACATCATTTGTTATTAGATTGGCACGCGAACATGTTAATTGTAGACTATTTAAACTCCAGGGATACAAGTATTACTCATTATAGGTAATCACTTGCCGATATCAAACTAAACCCCACGATACAAGAATGCTCAGTAACGTAGAAAATCAGCTTAAGAACTGATGCCAAACAATATCAGTAGTAAGCATCGATCAATTTGCACTCAGTGAGTATGTTAGTTGTTCAGAATGAGTAAGCAATATACACAGTAGAGATGAAACACAAGAATAACTATCATGGTGCCAAGTTGCACACTAATATTCTAAGTTGCGTCAAACAGGAAGGTTGACATGCGGCAGATCTGAAACTACGGTACACAGAATAACAGTTGTCCATACTGATGCCTGTGCCAAATATCAGGAAGCTGGCCTGTGTGTGTTCTGAGAAAAAATATGTGACAGAAATTTGTCCAGTTAAAAATTATTCTAAGTTTGGCGTCAAACAGGAAGTTTGAACATGCGGCAGATTGGAACTATTTAATTGTTACACTGATCCAGTTGTCCGATACTGATGCCTGTGGCCAAATATCAGGAACCTTGGCCTGTGTGTCCTGATGAAAAATTGACATGAATTTGTCTATGTTTAATAAATATTCTAAGGTTGCGTAAAACTAGGAACGTTTGACAATGCGCATTATGTGGAAAACTGTGGTTTACATGATACAGATCTCATGCTGATGCTCTGTCCAAATATCAGGAGCTGGCCTATTGTGGTTTCTGAAGCAAAATGTGACAGAAAATTCTTGTGACGCCGAACGACGCAAGATCGACTAAAGTTGATCCTAATATGTCGCCTCCGCGTAACTCAAAACAATGAAAGATGAAGAATGGCGTAATGATGCACTATTGACATTAATTTGGCGTAATATTTTTCCCGCATTCAATAAATAGGCGGATCAAATCTTATTCAAATGGCAACTCAAATGATAAGATAATGAAGAGTATGCCCGCACTCATCCGTAAATACTAATACGACATGCAATACTTTCTGCTTTGCCCTCGAACACTGTCCACCGTAAGAACAATATTATTTGTATGTAAAACTTTGATTCCCTATGTGGTTCCCACCTTACCCGGGTCATGAATTTGAAACAAACTTGAATCTCCACTTATATAAGGAACCTTTCTATATGAATTCTGGTCCAGTGGTTCTTGATAAATTTTTTTTTATTTTTTATTTTTATTGAACATTGAATTCACGGAAACAACTCTTATCAATTTTATGAACAAACGGGACGATTTCCAGCTTCTCCATCGTAATCTTCCATATTATGTAGCAATATTCCAATCATCATGCATATGGGTGTATTGTCCTCTCAACTTATCGATATGCCAAGAACTTGGTTCTTCTGTGCGTATGAATCAGTTTTTGAATCTAGCAAGCTACTTACAGCCAGTTCTTGTTGCAGGGTTTCAACAGTCACGTTAAAAGGCAAGCATTTCGTAAATTCTATGGTCGTTATAACAATTTAGTTTTTACGCAATCGTGCCTATCATTGAGTCCAAATGCTGTCTGATGTGTTCATAGCCATTGTCTAAAAGCATTTTTCACACACTGGATTGATTTGGCTTGTTCCGTTTACAATGATCAAAGACCTATGGGCTCACGGCGGGTGGTGACCGGTCAACAGGGTATGCTTACCCCCCATAATAAAAGGCCCCCCCACCTTTGAAATCCCACCCTCTGGTTTCCAGGCCGTGATTGCCCAGTCTTGTTTTGTATTCTATTTAGCGACTTTGCGAGATTGATCACTTGTTTCGTTATCTTTGCCTTTACTTCTTAAATGACACCACCCTATTTTTAGCATTTTCATGGATTATCTTCCCTTTGATGGGGGACCTGGTCTTTATTTGAACAAACTTGAATCTCCTTTACCAAGGATTAGATTTGTACAAAGTTTGCTGAATTTGGTTCTACAGAAGAATTGAAAACTGTGAAAAGTTGGCAGACATTGGACAGACAGACTGACGGAATGCGACACAAAGGAGAGACAGACAAAAGGCGAATCAGAAAGGTTCAGGTGAGCAAAAAAAAAGTCCTCCCATTTCGAGCTGCTTACAATTTAAATATCCTTAAGGAAGAGATAGATCATCACCTGTAGAAAGAAAAATCAATATATCTACAAAATTGCACACCTAACCCTGACATGGTCAGCTAAATTTAAGTCCTTTACAGAGCGTTATATCTGTCCTATCTTCTGAATGCACGATATACAATGTACATCCGCTGCCATCCGCCATATTCTCTTACTTAAAGTGCAAACTGGCCGCCATCATTAAAACAGGAAACTAACAAGGTAAAGAACATTTGAAATCACTTTATTTACGCAAGTCAAACAATTAAAATGAAGTTTGGAAGAATAGAGATATAATTAAGAATTTCTCCTTCACTCTTTCAATGAAATCATGTGTTTTATATGCTACAATTGTATATGATGCATCACCCTTACCGGGTATTTACAAATCAAATGAGAAAAATGATATTGTTTACTGTTTCCAGCCAATGTGTAATGCTACACTGTATGATGTATTCCTAATATTTACATATTTAACCATTGTAATTCTGTCATTACAGGTAAGACAATTTACACCTGGCAACATCAAGAATCCCACTGGCCAGAGCACAAGACGTGAAACGGCATTATGTCCCGGAAACACAGAAATCTGCAGCCAGAGACCGTGTGTACACATGTCATGTCATACTCTGTAAGGATTGTGTAGGACATCACATGACCTCAAATCCCATCATAACACAATAATGTTGTCACTTTTCAATTCAAAATAAATTAGAAATCATTCCCCCAACTGTAAACTACATGAACAACACAAAGTGAAATATTTCTGTGACAGATGTGATTCTCCAATTGTCTGAGTCTTGCCTCTGGATCTCATGAAAAACACAACGTGTCCGACAGATATCAGAAATCCAAGTCTAGGAAAACAGCTGATAGAAAGCGATACACAAGAACTTGAAATATTACATTGCACCTGTGTTTGAATCAAATTTCTCTGATAGAAGAATGTTGCAAATGTTGTGAAAACACAGAGAAAAGACAACAACCATTACTGAATTCGGCAAAAGAGGTATAAACTTGTGGACACTGTCCTCAACAGATATCTGAGTGATTCAATAGAAGATGGAAACAGATGGTGACTCAATACACACCCTGAAATCTGACTTCGAAAAATGCAATCATCATCATCCACTATAATAAAATCGTCTATCTGCTTCCAACGATTTCTCCAAATTTACCAGTTGCTTCAAGGACGGAGTTACATTACCCTCTAGATTTGAATAACATTCACCATTGGCCTCAGAGAACTACAGACAAGCATTGAAGGATCATGGATCATCTACCTTCCATAAAAACCGACATCCAGGGCAAGTTGCAAGTCACCTCCATCTCCCAGTGGTCAACAACCAATAAACAATTATCAAAAAGCCTGAAATATAGCACTCTCAAACAGGCTATCAACAGCTTAACGACAATATGCTTATTCCTAACAACAGACAATTTATGTAGTGGGTGACAATTCAGATCATCAGACGCAATGGACACTGAGGGGACACTACATGGGGAGATCGCCACCAAGTCAGGAAATAGTCCAACTGATCTGACGGTGACCAGGAGGGGAGATCTGGTGTACACTGATGGGTGGGATAGAAGTATCAACAGACAGAAGAATGGCAAGAATACAACGCCCCCCTGATCAGACTCCCAGGGCTGGAAGCCACGGGCCATCTGTGACCTCCACAGACACTTACTGGTCCACCATGCTGTCTGATGATCTGCATCAGCTAAAGTAGTGCGTTACTCTTGGTTCTACAGTCACACAAGAAATACAACAGCAGTGGATCACAGAGACCTTTATAATTCTAATCCAGTCTTACTTACTGAGAACAAGAACCTTGACCATTGTTGTGAGTGACACTGATACAGAGACAGTATGGTGGTGGCAAGGACGGCCAGTTTACAGGTTCAGCTATAATGGACATCTCACTCAAAGAACCTTTAATCCACGTGGTGTGACCACAGAACGATGTGTCACATCCTGATTTGCTGACACGATAACAGTTATACATTCATTGATCAGAACGGACAGGTTCCTCCGTACATAGACCAACTGTACTACACCGACTATGTTGGTCCTCAGTAACAGACAGCAATGTACATGTGTTTGTTACTGAATATGACTGCCACTGTGAAACAAATTAAATACTCAGAATAAAAGAATTCCACACTAACTGTGTAAAACAAATTTAATAGTAACTATCCTAAAAGTTGCTGCAGTACTAATGATTGTGTGTCAAGTGAAACTACCAAGTTGAAAACACCGTAAAATTTTAGTGAAAGATTTGACAACTGAAACTGACAAGAGACAGATGACTATAAGAGGATCTGTGGACGACATTTCCACAAGGATCAAGTTTCCATATCTTCTGACCACTGATGTATAATAGAGGGACTGCTGACTCATTTCGAGATTCTCAGATTTTCAGGCCCAATGTTTATTAGTCCAGTGTGTTCCGAATGAGCATGATGTTAAATTTTGGCAGCGCCCTCACCGGGAGGCATAGAAAATAAACAGTATGGGGGCTTAACACGAAGTTGTAACATTTGGCCAATATTTCGGAGGGTTTGGGGGTTAGCATTGCTGTGTGGTTGGCTGCCATAACTCAACTTATAACAATGACGATCGGAAATGATAGGGAGTGTCAAACGCAGTAATTAATCTGGACATTCTGTACACTGTTATTTTTAAGTTAACTATTTCATTGTACCTGCACCTTCTACAGAAAGTTCCGAGTATATTGTTTTTACTTTTTCCGTCC
>CAJDSM010028484.1:72-15698 GCA_903981925.1 Ostrea lurida
TGGCAAGCCTTCAACAAAATCCGCTTTATTAGAGGATTAAACATCTTTTTGAAAAAATTTACCCGATCAAGCTATGGACTCACGACGGGTGTGACCGGTCAACAGGGGATGCTTACTCCTCCTAGGCACCTGATCCCACCTCCGGTGTGTCCAGTAGTCGTTTGCCAACTCTTGTTTTTTATACTTGAGACTTGCGAGATGATCACTGTTCTTTATGTTTACCTTTCATAAATGGCAAATAACAAGTATTAACGTAATATAGTCCAAAAAACGATACAAAATCTAGTGTTGGGCAACACGGACCTTCGACAAAAGCGAAGGCAGGATCAGGCGCCATGGAGGAGCAAGTACCTCTGCTGACGGTCACACAATTCCAACCTTTAAAGTGATATATCTTAATTAAAACCATGCTTTACTTAAGGGGGTTCGCTTCTGAGTTTAGAGTAATGTCAATGTTTTAGAAAGTGTATTTTTTATTTCTACATTGAAGGATAATTGGAAAATTAAAAGAAAAACTGGGGTTGGAATGTTGTTATGAGACTACAGTGTTTTAAACATGACCTTTTTGCACTTAAATTATAATGAAGATTTATTCAGTTAAACTTGATTTGTCTGTTCCTGTAACAAATCATAAACAATACAAAGCTATCATTACATGAATAGACCTAATAAGTCTTCTTACAGTACAGATATAAAAAAGTTTAATACATATAATGGAAAAATAATGATTTTTGCACGTGATGTTCGGAAAAACTCATATTATTGAATTTCAAAGTTTAACAGACATTTTGGGACTAATGTCAAGTTTTAAATATTCACGTAATTTTCAAAGTCTTGTCTTAAAATATAAAATGAAGTAAAAAAAGTGGGGTAAGGTTGACTTTTTAAATTATTGCCAAAATATTGAATTTTTACACAGATTTTCATGTAAATTAATTTCACTTTTAAGAATCGGTGTTCTGTTTGGGAAAAACATCAACCAAATTAATAAATTACATTGTTTTCCTAGTTCCAAGTTTCAGGTACTTGTATCATACATTTTAAAGCTGAAATATACTTTAAGGGTATAAAATATAGAAGTTTATTGGATATGAAATAGAAACAGTAAAATCATGCAGCTTTTGAACTTTTCGATTAATCAATCCCTCCGCCACAAAATATAGTCCTTACCAAACCCTTTCAAAATTTGAATTGACACAAAATTTATCAACTGAATAAGGTTCAGTAATAGATGGGTAATATTTTTACACCAATGAGATTAGTATTGAACCAGTAAATACTTAGATATAGCATCCTGCGCAGTTGTGCTCAAAAGCTCAGGAGCCTACTTCCTTAATACATGTATATACCAAAATATTTTACAATTACATTATTTACAAATGATTAAACTTTTTTAATAACTTAGATTTACTGCCAAACACATAACTTAATGTACTTTGCAATGAATAACAACTTGGAAATGCACTGCAAATCCATGCACGTGCATACAGAAAATGATGCTTTATAAATATGGTTGTCGTCTAGTTGTGCAGGTTTTAATTGTCAATTTAGATATACATAGATAAAAAAGCCATTGCTATGTGCAGATCCTCCGCTTTGAAGCCAGTTAAGTTTGATGGGGTTTAAAAATGCGGCATAGTTCAGCCAAAAGTTGTGCCTTTTTTTATAGTGATTATTTTTTGCAGAATGAGTAAACTAATTTAACAAAAAAAAAATTAGAACTCTCAAGGTTTTCTTTCCAATAACCCGTCTCACACAAACAAATTAATGCTCCGTAATTATACTCGGGAAGAATGAAGTGACATTTTGTTCTGAATTGATAAAAATATACCAGTGTCAATTTTGTTAAACAAAGGCTATTAAGGTGGAATGTCTTTTGTAGGTTCCTTATTTTGGATATACAACATTACGATTTGTTGCTTGATATGATTTCTCCATTGTAAAGTCTTACATTATTACATAACTGAGAGGTATAAATAGTCCCCCAGATACAGGACACTGCAGATTGCCCTCCAGAACTAAGAGTGTATAAATAGTTCACAGAGACAGAAAACTTCAGATTGCCCTCCAATCAGCATAGAGACAAGATGAATCTCTCAGTTTGTCTTCTTGTGGCTCTCTTCGGGTGTGCAGCGGCCTATCCTGTAAGTACATGTTTGTAGTACTATGTCTTAAATGCTTAAACGAATCTCGTTTAAAGTCATCGTTTCTCCTTTACTTGTTATTGGCTTGATATTTAGACGTTTTAAGGCTTTTTCTATAGAACTGTTTTATTGTCATTTGCTTTCAACCTTTTAGGCTTCAAAAGTCACTGATCGGAATTAGTTTCCAAAATGTATTAGATACCGTGCATTAAATTTATGTCATATATTTCTATAATTCCATACAACTTCACAAAACATTGAACATTTCTTAAAGGAAGGAACATCTCCTTTCTGCAAAGCCTTTTTTATTGTTTTGAGGATTAAACTTTTGAAGGTTTTTTTTCTATAAAAATTCTTTTTTACTGTCCATAACTCTTCAAACGTTAGGCTTCAAGCATTGCTGATGTGAAATTAATTTTCAAAATGTGCCGCATACGGTGCACCAAAATTATTATAACATTGTTTTTACGTTTTATAGACAAAAAAGTATTGCACCTCTCAAAGAAAATCAATTCAATATTATATTAGTCAACACTATGATGGATTTCAACGTCATTTTTATAAAGGATTTCTGTTTTGAAAGATGTCATTCGAAGTCATTGAATAATATGAAAAGAAGAATATATTTGAATTTTATTGAATCTAACGACATGTACATATTTATTTGCTTCTTCCATTGCCCATCTCTTAAAATATTCTACTTGATTTTAAAACATGGAAAAGAAATAATAGTATGAAAACGAAATTGAGTTGTTTTGTGCAAATCGGTATGTTCATTGTTATATGCGTTTTCAAAATAATAACAAAAATATATCAAAAATAAATTTACTTCAATGTGTGAAAAATGCACATTTAAATTTTTGCCATCAATTTGGATTATCAATATTTTCAGTGAATTAAGAATTGATTCATTATTCATTTAAGTTTCGTGGAGAGAAGGGTATGATACAGAATTTAGAAGTATGGCGGAGAAATGTACCACACAGAAATTACGAAATTTACATTTTTACAAACGTCAAGGAATGGGAAGACGATGTCAAGAAAATAACCCCGATGAACAACGAAAAAGGCGTTATGAGTGAAGATTCGAATTTGAAAGACGATACACAGGGAAAAATGGATGTTCGCAACTTCCTAGCAGACCTTGATGCGTTGGGAAGTCTTGGAAGAAGCAAGCACACGAAAGATAATTCAACAGCCCGGGAGGAGAATACACAAAAAAAGATGGCATCGTTTTGGATGAACACGAGTATGACGTCGGTTTTTATTTGATTTCCTGTATGAGTAACAAAAATATTTTTTGAGATTTATTGTTTGGAAAAAAACCCACTTTCCAACAAATTCTATTGACAAGATCGTGGTTTGATCTTATTTTGAGTTTAACTCATTACCGTCTCACATAAACATCATCTGCCAGGATTTTATTTCACTCTGTATACGATTTAGAAGGAGGCTAATGAATAAAGAATTTATGCACATGATACTTGTGATAAATTGTTTTGCTACTATGTAACATTGGATAGTCAGTCTAGCATTGTGCGCACATTATATACAGTAAATGTAAAAAAAAAAAAAAAAAAAAGGTGTTCTGTATATATAAGGAAACGCAATCGCAACTGGTAATGAATGACATCTTATCTACATGGACTTTCTCTTTTCCTGTATTCTAAAGGGACAGAAAAGAATCATTCACGATGAAAAACAGTGATCAATCTCTAAAAGAATTTGGTATTAATTCCACATTTACTGTCTAGTTATTTGTTAGTGATACTATTAAATCAATGTAATATTCCAAACAAATAGGCGAAGGTAACATCGTGTTAAACGTAATCATAATCCAAAAAAACATATACAAAATCGAGTGTTGGGCAACACGGACCTCCGATAAAGCGAAGCGAATATTCCATTTAATAAAACATTGGTATCATACTCTATTGCTGCATATTCTTTGATTTGGTCACTAAATATTGTAAACGTTTATAAATACTGACTTCCTAGTACTGGAGACTAAAGCGTTGGGTAAACGATCGTTCTGATATTACTAAATCGGAATGTCTTTTGTTTTTAACTACTGCCATTGTCCACAAGAATAGCAAGCACGTCGATCTATTTCACTGATATGGAAGTGAATACATATGGAACTCCAAGTTAGCCAAAACTCATACAAGTGAACATTTTGATTATTTGAAGCTATCAATTCATTTGATGCACACATCAATTTAGGTATATACCTCTTCCAGTAACTAATGTCTTCAGTTTTGAATAATTACCTGCATTATTGGAAATGACCATTATGGTGACATCATCAATTTAATTGTTGAAATAAGGAGAATAATGATGTTAATTGATATGCGCATCCATTTAGTCTTGCAATAGTTACATTATAGCGTCGTAAAGCCAATCAATTCAACTAAATTGCGAGCAGTTCCTTCTCTATCCAGAATTCTGTGCGCTACTCACATTATACCTCTGTCAACTCCCAAATTACAGAAATCTTGTAAAAATTTGTAGCATCCACAATTTATGTTGTAAATTAATATTTAGTTATATTATGAAGTATTTTTGGTGCGATTAAATTGTTGCTTACTGTAAATTGTTTCAAATCGCTTTCTGTGATCCCGAATTTGGAACTCATTCGTAATACGCGTATGAATGTACGACATCCACATGATATAAACATGAATTCAAAAGTAAGAAAGGAAAACGATTAAACATGTTGAATAAGAGTAACGGAAATGGCAGTGGACTCTAAAGAGCCTATGTACCAGAACATTTAAAAAAAAGGAAATAAAATAAATTATGTATAAAGAGCGTCGCCGTCGAGAGGTCTTTTCAGACCAGGATTGAATCAATGAGAGCAATATAAAATGAATTGATGCGCGCATGAGTTCAATTATTGTAGCAAAAATTGAATTAGTGATACCTTCGAACGAGAACAAATAGCACCAATTATCAGTTTGTTGATTTTACGCTTAATAAATGTATGATGGCAATCAATATTTCAAACACTGTCTTCAAATATTTCTTATGTGTTTCCAAAATCGCGAATTGAAACCAATTTTCCTATACTTAAGCTTCAAGTACATGCAACTGCTACAAGACATATAACATGTACCTCGTTTACAAAAGAACTTCAATTATTTTTGGTAGTATTGTCATCCAATATTTTCGAATCTTGTGCATACAACCTACATTATTAGTTAATTTATTTCCAAAACTATCATGGTATATCTATGCCAAAACATTCATTCTTTTAAATTTCATTTGTGTCGTGAATTATATACTATATTTCATTGTGTACATGTACTGAGATTCTGGTGTGTTTTTACTAGAAGCGTTACACATGTAGTAACTAGTGTACTAACGGTGTGTAATGATGTAATGATTTTCGGTTGAAAAGTCTTCTTTTTTTTCATTTGACTGTTTATCTAACCGCGCATGAATATACCCGTAGCTTTTCAATATGATTTCCATTTCTATGTTAGATTGCTGGAACATTGGGCAAGTGGTGGTATGTATATGTGTGCGAAGATGACTAAAAAAAGGTTATAAACCTCATACATTCATATTTTATTTCATGTCCTCATATTTGGAATTACATGTATATCAAAAGCATATTAAACGTTTTCTGATATCAGTACTCCTGTGAACATGGTATACCCTACATGATCATGCAAATGTCCTCCCCTATCGCGTTGCCTTGTCCAAACATAATCCCCCTTCTTAAGAGATAGCACCACAGTCTGTGAACTTTGGTCAAAGTTAGATTTATTGGCATATATGGCGGCTATTCTTCTTCCGTTCTTGACTATTTCTACGTGTATGTGGTCTCTTGCTTTGGCCATAATGGAACAAGAAAACAAATACAGTCCTTTTCTAGGCGCTCTGAAGTTACCAGTCCACCTGTTGTATCCGTGTCCATGATTAGTAATTACTCTGTCGTATCTTGCTGTTTGTCCATTTGCAAGGTAGACACCTCTAGAAAGACCGGCACTGAACCCAATGGCGGGGAGCAAATCACCTGTAAAGAGATGATTTAACCTATATAGTTGTACATACTCTCCTCTACTTCGGAGATTTCTGCAATAGTATGATTAACAATTTTGTTAAAGTAGTGCGTGGTATATTGTTTTCTACAGATAAGGTCCTCATGTTTAAAGGTTAACATCATGTACCATATGAACTCAAATTCAACGCATAGAACAAACACGGACATCTAGAAGAACCAATACAAGTTCAAAATAGGCAAGTCAAAGTCATAAAAATATGCTAGGTAGTTGACGTCTACATTGAACAGTTGACGATAACGGCAGACGTAGACCCCTAGAAAACTGGGTGACTCGAAGGAATATGCATCCTTTGTTGGCCAATCACAAGATCCGTGAGCCCTATATCTGGAGTGGGTAAGTATAGTACTCACTCAAAATATCAAATGATGAACTAAATTTTGAACAAAGCGGGTGTGGAAGACTCTTTGATGTATTTAATTTCGAGATCACGTAGATATATGGAGTCGACATATCAATATGAAATAGCATTACTATTGCTTAAAACATTGTTGAACGGAAGTCCAATGGTTTGATGAATTTAAATGTATATTATATTTTGTAATCTTTTTAAGATTATGATAAAACATATTTCTTTAATTAGAACAATGCTTCAGTAACATAAAATACTTAGTTGTCTGTTGTGTTAGATATCGGAACGGAATCGACGTCTCATCCAAGTCTTTTTCTGACTTACGTCTGATATTCCTTACATAAATCGTCGTCAATGCCTGCAAATGTCAAATTGAAGGTCACTGCAATACCTATATATTTTTTCCTTTCTTTTTGTGTTTTTTTTTCGTGTAGAAGATTTGAAATAACTTAATACTATTCGAGACGATGAAAATTTCAAAATACTTCTTTAAAACAGTATATCAAAAACTATATAGATATTGTCATGAGGGGCTACATTATGGTTTTGATATTGTCTTCATATTACGTATATGCAGAATGATGTTTTAAAAGTAAATTTTTGAATTGCGAATCGCAATGATACATAAAGCTTCGGAAGGAGGCAACTGTCTCTCATTTCAAGTAGCCTAGTTTTAAAATTACCAACTTGAGAGTTGGTTTAATTCATTGAACAAAATGCAATTAGGAAAGTTTTTATCATTATCATTTTTGAATTTTACAAAAAGGTCTTTGGAATCAACATTTGTTTTGGATATCTGCTTGTACAGTTATTACACAGAGCCCTGGGGGACGCCAAAATATAGCTGAACATCGCTGGAAACTGTCTTACCAATTGCAACCTGCTGACTGCGGCCAGAGAGATATGATCTAAACCATGCAGTGTATGTATGTAATATATAAATAGAGAAGTAAACAATGTGTTAAACGTAATCATAGTCCCAAAAATCATATATACAAAATCGAGTATAGGGCAACACGGACCTCCGACAAAAGCGAAGGGAGGATCACATGTGTGCATGTTCTGGCACAATGCACCCTCAGATGTAATTTCCGTGTTGAATAAAGATAGACGACTGACATTTACTTCATCCAGCGATTTATCATCGTCGGGCTTTTCCTAGTGAGTTTGGAAATCAAAATTTGAGTAAATATAGCTTGTGGAATTAGAATCAAATTTTTCAAAGATAAAACAGTTGTAAACGAAGACAGTTTTTTAGATGAACCAATAACCAATTGGAGTTTGATTATTTCATCACTAAATACTTAATGGGCGTCAATGAAAACTATAAGAATAAATCGTCACTTTGATAGAAAAACAAAAATGTAACGGCGAAAAAACTTTTAATTAGAAAAGTGTTCGAAATCTAAATGCAATAAAACTCTCCCATAATTTAGACTGAAACTTTATTGATTTACATGTACATGTGCTTTGTTTTTAACTTTTTAAACAATGTAGTAATAAACAATTACTTGCATTTCGCAAAAGAAAAATGTAATACCTTTTGCAATCAAGACACAAAAGACCACTACAGCGAAGGAGGAAGGTTTCATGTTCAGACGCTGTCTTTCCTACACAGTATCTTCACCCTATATAGAATGCATGGATTACAATTTAAAATAATCGGTATATATGTAAAATGAATAAACTTCATTTTCCTAATATTTCTAAATCCATTAAAATCAATATTCAAATTCATGAAATCTTAATCTCATTAAAAGGTAATGTTTTAGCTTGTGACATATTTTTGGGGGTGAAAAAAATGGCGTTCCTACCTCTTTGTGGACAAAGTAGAAATAAAACAAAACATATCCATTCTCCCACACACCCGCAATATGACCAGATGTCGCATAACTCTCACGTGAAAGGGACATTAAGCTATGTAATGATTTATTTCTCTGGTTCATGTCACGCCACCTATGAAAAAAGGACATGGTAGAAACCAGCCAGGGAAAACTATTTCAAACTTTAGATAAGGAGAGCAGTCAAAATTTCCTGACGTTTTGTCTTATCAGAAATATATGACGTTTTTGGATCTACATTAAATGATTCTTTATATAAACGTATTTTACCTTAGTCGGAATTTCTTTTGTAAAATTCCATGCTATCGAGAAGTATTAAATCCCTTTCCATTTGCAATTCACACCATCTAAAAGTTCTCCACTGCCGAAAAAAATCAAATATGGATGTTTAATCTGTAAGAATTCTTATTTTAGCGATAATTGCAGGTTCCTGTACATAACGTAGCAAAATTGACTCTCTGATATAGGACTATTAGGTACTATTCAGTTATTTGATTTTTTCCTATAGCCTTGTGTATGTAACCGTGTGGTAATGAATGTTATGATATAAATACTAACAACACAATACATAAGCCTACCTTAAATATAAAATACATTTTCTTATCGAATTCACATTATGAGGAAGATACTGTCAGGGTTCGATTAACACGTTCCCCCTTCGTTAAATGTGTTGCTATTGAACATATCTTATTATACATTATTATGTATAGTATACTGTATACTCGTACAAATGGATTGGATACAAGTTATTGCAACTTAATGATCCATTCTAATAAACTTATATACTAAATAATTATAGAATGGAAGACTGTCATATAAACATTTAAATATTCATATATATTTAGAAAATCATATACATGTATACTTGTAATATGAAAACCTAAAAGAATCTCTAATGTACTTTTGTACAGATGATACATTTTCTATTGAATTCGAATAACAGTGCGTCTTTTGGCCCCTTTCTTTGGCACTACATTGTTCAGCTCAAAAATCTTTCATAACATGTTGTGATTTCCAACATTTCGGAATGAGCATCATTGAAGAGACATAGTTTATCGAAATGCTCATCTGGTGCATCAATATTGGTACCGTATAACATTATTACCCCTGGGTTGAGTCCTCTGCTGGTGGACTGTTAGTCCTTGAGGGTCTCTACAGTCCAGTAGCTATGTACTTTGTTACTAGCTTTAAAGTACGGATATATACATGTATTTACAGCAATACATTAGAAATTCAATTCCAAATTAAGTATTATATCCCTCGGGCATAGCTCTGATCCTTCGGACGTATATGGCTTCAATCTCTGGCACTACATTATTCAGCCATCGGATCAAGTGAGCTAAAAACAGCTTAATGATTCTTATAAAAAACATCTTAGACAATATTTGAGCCAATGACAGATTGTATGGGCGAACTAGATTGTTTTAACGACCATAGAATTTTGAAATGCTGCCTTTAACGTATAGATTGAAACCCCTGCACCAACAACTTGTTTCTAAGTAGTCTGCCTTGATTTAATAAATTATCATACGTAGAACAAACTTATCAACAAAGTTAAGAGACATATACACCATACTCAAGTGATGAAGGAATGTAAATATGTAAAGTTGACGGTGGATGAACAGAATTGCCCATTATGTCATACAATTGAGTTGATGGTTTGCTGTTATTGTCTTCTTTCAATAAAATATTCAAATACGAAGCAAACATGACAGACTTCGTGGTGTCTTTTATGTCTCGTTACTGGCATATATCAAATAGTGAATTAGTATTTATAGAATAGATTTAACTTGTCAATGTATATCAAAAATGTTTCAAACAAATGTCACTGCTATTAGATTAAATTAAAGCTGATCAGTTCACAGCTACTTAAAGTTGTGAGTGGATCAAAGAAATTGACTGAGAGATCAATCATAACTTTTTGCTTCAGTCATGGAGACCCTCATCATCATTACCAAAACTGGATAGACACTTGTTTACATCAATTATTTTTCTCCCACCACCACCCTTAAAAATATGAGGGGTATATTGATTGCACAGTAAGTCAATTTAAAGATGAAGGTGATCCACATTTTGTGAACCCTTTGCTTGACAGAACATAAAACTATGAAATTCGTTCACTTAATATTTATGTTTATATACATAGGTCAAGTTCAAATATGGCAGTAGTATGTTGCATCAAATATAAATTAGTATTATAAATTGATTAAACTTCGTCAAATATATCAAAATAATGTTGAAACAAATGTCACTTGATAATAAGGATTTAAATTAAAAGGCAAAGATATGGAACAGTGATCAGGTTCGTAAATCCCAAATAGGATACAAATTAGGAGTTTGGCAAACACGGGCCCCTGGAAAAAAGAGCGGTGAGGTCGGGTGCCTAAGAGGAGTAAATATCCCCTATCGACCGGTTTTACCTACCGTGAGTCGATCAGTGTATGAAAAATAGTTTAACAATTGATATGAAACATGCCAGCTGACATCATTTGACCCAATGTCATATTATATGAAAAAAATATTAGGATCATTATAATGACCCTAAAATTTGCAAAATGCTGCTTTAAACCCGACTATTGAAACCTTGCTCCAACGACTTGCTGGTAGATAGTCTGTCTCGATTCAAAAAGTTTTTAAATGAATTATGCCTCTTAAGAATATAAAAACAAGTCAGCTATTAAAGGAACACCATTCGTACCCATAAGCCCATAAGTCCTAAACCGAATATCAATTAGGAGTTGGGCAAAGATGGAACCCTTGTTATAGCAATTTATGAAATACAGCATATGACCATTTGACTCAATGATATGTTTTGCAGGTAAACTAGATTGTTCTGACGTTAAAAAAAAATACAAGATATCAGTAAGACTGGCATAACTATGACATCTACCATTGAGTCAAATGCGTGTCTGATGTGTTTAATAGTATTGTTAAGCCGTTTTTACACACTGATTTGACTACGGGTCTGTCCGTTTACCTGATCAAGAAATATGGGCTACGGCAGGGTGACCGGTCCATACAGGGGTTATGCTTACTCCCCTAAGCACTGTTCTCGTGATTGGGCCCTCCTCTGCTTTTGTTCTATTTAGGACTTTTCACGAGATTGATCACTGTTCGTTATCTTTGCCTTTATATTTGGGACTCACATGATTGATCACTGTTTGATCTGTTTCCCTTTACATCTAAATAATGCACTACTTCATGTGACAAATGGCTTACTCAATAAGTTATATTTATGTTGAGTGTTCTTGATATATGTCCACAACTAGTTTCAAGGAACATTTGTTTATCAGTTTCTGTTTAAGGTTGGAGAGATATGAGCTCTGAATTACAAACAGAATGATATAGATTAGGAGTTTATCCATAAAATACAAGTATATCTATATATGACATTATATATTAGCGGATGTTCTATAGTTCAATACTACACGCAAAGTACTGACAAATTTATTTTCACAATAACTCATTTACATCCATTAATTCTTTAACATATAATAGACAGATGAGAAAAGTAATTACTAACACAGTTAAATTAGTTTACTAAAGATGCATTGTGTTCCACGAAATGTGAAAATTCAGATAGTGAGAGCAGTTCAAGACTAATGTTCAATAAGTCAAACTCACAAACACAAGTACATGTAAACTAGTACATGTATGTTAGTTACACATCAAAATACATACCTGCAATTCAGACACTACTGTAAATTACGCCGTGCTTAGATAAGAAACTAACATACTTTGAAAGAAGATTTTTTTAATTCCTTACTGCTTTCTATGTACAACTCCACTTCTGTTCACCAGAGAGTGTGTTCTGCATGATCTGCTGATTGAGCTTGAACCCCGAACCCTGGGGTTATGAATTTTACAATTTAGTAGAGGGCATCATGGACAGTAATATCATGTATTCAGTTATTTCTTAAATGTCTGTTGGAAGAGAGG
The DNA here is from genome assembly GCA_903981925.1 of Ostrea lurida. Classification (NCBI taxonomy): domain Eukaryota; kingdom Metazoa; phylum Mollusca; class Bivalvia; order Ostreida; family Ostreidae; genus Ostrea; species Ostrea lurida. Next base: position 12,416 of record CAJDSM010028484.1, read on the forward strand.
AGTATTCTTTAAAAATTGGCATTTTAAAAAACAATTAGGCGCTAGAAGCAAGAGTTCCAAATTTTACAATATGTGTCCTTCCTGTTCCTAAGATGCTTCATATCAAATATGAAAACAATTGGACTGATAATGATAAAGAAGAAAATGTTCAATAGCATATTTCATCATATTTATGACATTTTTTAATCCACCCTAATATAAAAATCCCTGCCCTTAGGATTCTGAGATTTATAACTATAATAAACAGTCCCTGATTATTCCAAATAGCCATTAAGTTCCACGTTGTTATTATATTCTTCAAATTTTTAGTCTTTAGCACTCCATTGTTCAGTTCTTCAAGTCTTTATAAAATTACAAGTTTCGGATTTCCAATATTTTGGTACGAAGCATCACTGAAGAGACATAATTTGTCGAAATACTCATCTGGTGCATAAAAAGATTAAGGTTATTCATTTTGTTTAGATGTCATTATTTATGAACCTCTAGAACAGTTTCGTTAACATGTTTTAAATTTACAGATGATCAGTATCATATCACAGCAAACTTTGAACTCTACATTTTTCTATTTGCTACCAAAATATTCTTGTCATAATTCCCGAAATAAATCATGAAAGAAATAATAAAAAGTGGAGAGCTTATATCACTATTTCGATATTGAAATCACATTTCATAAGAGATATTTAGCTACGCATTGAATTAAATGTAGGCATAGTAAACAAAATGTGCAAGGAATGGTAACTCTGGTTAGCACTGATAAGGTGGAAAGCGATTCAAAACGAAAGCTAACAATGGGTCCTGTTCTTAAACAGTCATTAATAATTGGAACCAAATATTGCATATATGAGGATTAATTTGATATATTGCATTTACAGTTCGAGATAACAGAAAGCGAATACATATATCAGCTGACGAGCCAGTCCTGTAAAAATAAATTAGTGAATGAATGTACCTACTCAATATCTCCGTTCATTCAGCAAATTTTCACGTCCTTCTTTTCAAAACGTCGGCATCATCAGTAGCTATTGCCCCGCAAGTTTCCTCGTCTGTTATCCTAGCCAGACGACCTCAATGTTTAGCTGGCAGTAAACAATTAAGCGATAGATCACGTGATCATATCCTGACGCAATTGAAGGTTGAAACACTGTTATGAAACTTAAATCAAGCATTTCAAGTAACGTCTTAATATAATGTACATTTAGGAGAAGGGGATATTTGGTTAAAATGATAAAGAAAATTAATCTAAATAATAATGCATAACTTCAATTTTTGAGAATTTCATTTACAGTTATAAGTTAATTAACAAACACAACTAATGTTAAAATGTATCTGGTACTTAAGAAGAATATGACTTTTAAAAAGGATTTTGATCGTAACGAAAAGAATGGAGGGAGCAGAAGTATTTCAGCCTTAGCAAACTTCGTCATGGAAAATCACCAATACAAATTCAAATTGCATCTTTGTTTCGATTTTCCAACCTCGATTAGCAAAGAAAGGTATGCAAAATGATAAGGGGTGAGACATGTAAAGGCAAAGATAACGAACAGCAATCAATTTCGTAAGTATTAAATAGAATACAAAAACAAGAATTGGGCAAACACGGACCCCTGGACATACCAGAGGTGGGATCAGGTGCCTAGGAGGAGTAAGCATCATCTGTTGATCGGTCAAACCCACCGTGAACTCATAGTCTTGATCAGGTAAACGGAACAATCCATAGTCAAATCAGTGTGTGAAAAACGGCTTCACAATGGCTATGAAACACATCAGAGAAGCAATGAGATTCATATGGTATTAATATATAACCGACCATAGATTTACGAAATACTGGTCTTAAACTTGACTGTTAAAAACACTGCAACAACAACTTCTAGCTTGCATCGATTCAAAAACTGATTATACGCAGAACAAGCTCTTTGCGTGTCGAATAATTGAAGAGACAATAACACCATATGCAAGGGATGAATGGAAATATTGCCTACATAGATATGGGAAGTTGACCGATGGACAAGCTGAAATCGTCCCGTTTGTGCATAAAGTTGAGTAGTTAGTTTGCCGTTAAATCAATGTAAAGGCAAAGAATACAGAACAGTTATCAATCTCGTCAAGTCCCAAACAGAATACATAAAACATGAGCTGGGCAATCGAGAACACCTATGAAACCAGAGGTGGGATCATTGCCTAGAGGAGTCCAGATGTCCAATAAAAATACCAAGTCAGAAGCAGACATGGAAGACTCCAGTGGTGTCCTTTTTTCTAGTTCGTTGGAGATATTTGTAATCGACATTAATGAACATAATTATCATTGATAGATAAAACATCGTCAATTTATCTAAATGTCAAATTAAAGGCCATCTCGTGCCTTACTATTAACCGATCATGTGACGGATTGTCTCCTGGTCACGTGGCGAAGTATTTCCCGATCTGCTGAGAAGCTGTTATGAACAGATTACATGCAGGTAATAAAACAATTACATGTATTTCATTCTTAATTGGGTAAAAGTATTTACCTATTTACTAGCTACATGTATGAGGACGGTAGCAAGCTTATTGTCCCCCGCGACAGCAACTATTTCCCTAGGCGGCCAATCGACTTGCCATTGACAGAAAAGCCAGTTAAATGCATTTTATTACACCAAAGAGAAATCAAGGAAGATAGCTTTATATACTATTTAAAAAATAGCAACTCGCTAGGGCCTATTGACGTTCGGTAAACTAATAGTAATCAGAGCTATCTGACTTTGACTTAACACTATTGTATGACACTAGAAATGTTCCGAAAAAGAAAATAAAGCTACTGGGATACAATTTCCAGATTATTTCTCTAAAGCAAATAGTTCACAAACTATTTCACGAGTAACCAAATCTAGAGGGAATAGAAAATCTATACGTCTAAGATTGATATATAGTAAAACCCTCTTAGGTATAGTATTAACAAGCAAAACTATCCCCCTTGGGCGAGATGAAGACCCGAGGAACTGTGGCCCTCCATCTTTGGCCTCTGACAACAGTTTTCCGAGTCGTTATATCTCCCTATTAAGCACGAAATAGATACATAGTAGTCTAGAATTTTTATCAAACGTGAACTCGCCTTCAACCATGCACTCCGATTCAACAGATCAACTGTTGTACTCAACAAATGTCAACAAGTGAATACTAATGCCTTTGATTTTAGTAGAAGTTAGACTGACATCATTATTTCCTTTATCAGTAAGACCTACATATAAGTGGGATGCAGAAAGACTTCAATCATGATTAGGCCGTCGGACTTTCGACTGAGAGGTTA
>CAJDSM010028499.1:0-10362 GCA_903981925.1 Ostrea lurida
CCCCCAAATATAACAACCAAAAAACAAAAACAAACAAAACCAATATCGCAATAACGAAGCAGATTTTTCTTTGAACATTTTTTCCCGCCCGACAACTGTTCCTGTGCAGGCAAATCAGTTTGTTTACATGGACACAGAGAACTGAGGTTGAGGTTTGAACAATATATCATAAGAGTACAATCATTCATGCTGGTCTGTCTCCATGGCAATAGTGACACATACAGCGCTACACGTTCAGTTCCTATTGGTTAATTTTCATCCCAATTTGTTATAGGTTATTATGTATATACAGTGTCTGTATAAATGTACGGAAAAGAAATGTGGTAAATATACATGGGATTGCTGCAGTTGACACACGATGCAATTTCAGGATTCTTGGAGTCAGATACACATCCAGTCTCAGAAACGGATCCAGACTAAATGAAGATCAGATCCAGATGAAAGCTATAAGGAGAGAGGTCCAGGGATCCTTGGCTGACGATTTACTTACGAAATGTCGGCAGAATGCAGGAGCTTTTTCCAGGTTTCTGAGAGGATTAAATCCCCCGTCACCATGTCTATGTTTATGTGCAGGTTGTGCTTTACCCCCATGGGCAGACCAATTTCGTGAATCTCCGAGGGCGAGCTGTCTTTATCGTGTTTCTCCGCCGCTCCAGGGCCGGAGCGACGATTTCTAAACTTTTTAATGAAACTCATGCTCAGTGCTTGGTGTTTCCTAGTGAAGCTATCAAAATATCAATTTAAAGAGCAACTAAAATTTATACCCAAAAAATATTTTTTTTCACTCTCTAAAATATGTGTTAAGGCCAAATAAAAAAATATGTGTGGTTCCGGTTACGCTCTTATCAAAAATAGGGTAGGTAGGGAGGGATTTTTTAATTGATTTATTATATTTTTTTAAATCTTGTTTTCCAACTTTTCTTTATATACATAAGCAAGTCATATTGTGCATGTTTCTGAAAATCATTTATGGAAATACAATCTATGCTTTGAACAATACGCAAGCTGAGTTGCTATTCTAAACTCGACTTTCTGATGTCTGACTTGAAGGAAGCTGGAAACTGAAGGCTTTGCATGCATCATGTAATTTGGGGAATACCAGCTAGCTGAGAAATAATGTGAATTCAAAATGATTTTTTATAATCAAAATAACTATCAACAATGTCCAATTAATGCAAAACAAAAATGAAAAATTCCAAAAAAAAAAGAAGTTTAGGGTCCCCCGTAGTATTACCTAGTGATGGTCAGGTAACCGGAACCACGCATACTTTTTTATTTGGCCTAACATGGTTAAAAATAAATCATGACTACCGTATTTTTAGCCCATTTTGATAGAAAATGCATGCTTACTTTTTTCACCATTAATGCACAGTCCTGTTAAATTTCCACAAATCATATTTCCCCCTACTAAAATTCTCTAACTTTTTAGACACAATATTCAGAGACGAACAATGCAAAAAGCACATGTATTATGAACGGTACAACACAATAGCATAACCTGGTATTTCTTCTGATAAAGTTAAACACTTCAAGCACAATGTGAGATTATAAACAAATATTACGTGATCTCTTAAAACTCTTAAAACTTACTTCTTGGAAAGACTGCCGTAATTCGTAAGCAGTGGGGGTTTCCCTGTTGAGATAATTTACTAGGTCTATCTGTCGAGGCATTATAAATGTCACAAAAACCCATATATTCAAACAACGGGGTGGGTTCTGTTACCTGATAAGATGCAGTTAGAAGTCTGTCATAAGACATGCATATCATCATAACAGAAAACCGATACCTGAGTGTCTCCCAGCATAATGTGAAAGAATCTCGGTCTATCACCATTATATCAAGAGATGCTATGCTTGATGTCCTAGCTACCTGTCTTAAAATACCTTTGCTTTTATTCTCACATTGAATGCACAGCGCCAAAAAAGGATGGGAAAATCTTACATAAATAGCTGGGGGGTTTTCTGGGGGGTTTACATGACACATTTTTCAGGCATATTCCATCCATAGTGACTTCCACATGGAACTTCCTTGACCCGCATCATTCCACAGTCACTAAGTATGTACTAACAACATGTACCAGCACAAAAATGACCTTTATCACTTTAAAATAGTATCTGCATGTACTGTAAACTACTAGCAAGTACTAAAGACATGTATCATCACTCACATAGCTACATGTATCAGCATTCACCCAAGTCATTCTTAAACACACTAAATATAAAAAAAACATGTATATGTAAAAAAAACAAAAAAGTACATTCATCTTAGCCTCATCACACACTATTATTAATGTAAACTATTGACATATATATATATATGCCATATAACTACATGTATGTAATATTTCCTTATAGAGTGGATTTTCCCTAACTCTTTGGAGCTTTTAGCAGATTATATTTTGATATTTTCCTGCACCAAAAACTGTAAATTCTTTCTCCTCTCTTCATATTATCTCTTGCAGTATACACAGACACCCCCCCCCCTATAAAATTCAATGTGTATTGTGACTCACAAAAAATGATGTAACACAAAGCCTAAGGCTGACACAGGTTTGTATCTAGCTTCCAACATATCAGTAAAAACACGCAGCAATCATTGTTCTTAGTAATGTTAAGGCAATGGCCAGGTAACTAGTGAATTATGTACTAGACATTAAAAAGATAATCGTATTACATGTACGTTTTACTATCTAGAATCAACATGACAAGCATGATAAAAACAAAATAACAAAGAAATGTAAAAATCATAAAATTTCAACCAGATTTTGTTGCTATGAGTTGAGGGTAATGCCGCTATTTTTTTGCTACTAGTTGAAGGTAATGCCACTATTTGTTGATTTTTAACGTTCCCTACGCACTTATTAACTTGATGATTTAGGACATTGTTGCTCACCCTACACATCATGAGGAGAAAATGATCTGTCCAACCCATGACAAGGGACGTCGGGAGTTGAAGCAAGGTCACGCTATTAGCAAGAAGTCTTCGTGCAGGAGACCTGGGACTGCTCTCAGGAATGCACTCCTCTAAGGCACGGCATCCTATTTGCCAGTGTCACGGGGGCCTTCACGAGGGAGGATACCTTTGTAAGCATCACGGGTGGGCGGCACACCGTGGCATCTGCTTGCTGTGATCACACGTGTGGCGCAACCCTCTGCCGTTTTTAGTGAGCGTACTCATCGGGCGAACGGAATTCGGATCCGTTTTTGGTCCCCTCTCATTCCCATGAGTCGCCTGCCGTGTACGGACAGCCACGCTACACCATTGACAGTCGCCTCGGGATTATGCATCGGAGGAAACGCCATATCCTAATGCGGATGATCACCGCCTGAGACCTAGCTTTCTCGTCCAAACGGGTACTCTGAACGATGGTCCCACATCAACCAAAGCCGGGTGATATTTATTATGAAACTCCAACGTCAAAATGGATTATAAATAACTGCTAGATCTGATGAGTGAATGATTTGAAATACATGGTAATACGAAGCTGACACACCATATAACAATGATGTAATGTTCTGTAAACTCCGTAACAATTAAATTAAATAACAGGTTAAACTATCGTAACCACCATACACTAAGTAACAAATATCTATCAACAAACGTACACGCCAGAAGGTTATACACAATTACAGCCCCGACTGTATGTTGAGACACACTATTTAAACTATTGCTTGCTGGGAATCACATAGTGTAAATGTGTTTTCGAAATTCATTATCTACTGATAAGGATGTCGGGAACGAATCTGTTAGGATGTGTTCAACATATACTTACGAAATATAAGCGTCCCGATCCATGAGTATCCTGAGATAGGGTTCAAGACAATATCGAAAAAATATTACAACGTATTTGTATATCAACTGGATCATACGAATAGACAGCTTAGCTAAGTTCCTGACCTGATATATAAAGTGTATAGTTTCAAATCATTACTACCCCCTACGTTATAGCAGGCATATACTAAGCCAATTAAATGCCAAATTTTTTCATCAATATAATAATTTAGGATGAACCCAGTATTACAGATCGGAAAGTACTAACCAGCGATCTTGTTCTTCATTACTGAATACCCCGCCCATGCATTTATACGTCATTATATTTTGGCCCTTAACCATTCTAGAAAAATTTCGTTGTCCAAACAATACGGTTATCTGTAGGCGAGCATACAAATAAACGGGCCCCATGTGTATAGATAGGAGGCCACATTCATGCCACCAAAAATTCTGCTAAAGACATGAGACCGACGGATAACGAAACGAAAGGTGAATGAATATAAACATGACGTAATTAGAAGACGAGACAAATGACGTAAGGACTTCACGTCCCTTAAACCGCCCCATACCTCACCGATCTGTTAGTTTTTATGGCAGTAGGATACGATGGTTGCGAAAAAAACTCAACAACTCGATTGCTTGTGTCGTTAAAAAAAAAAAATCGTTTGGTGCGAATCATTGTGTGGATGAAGAAGGTGAGGGTTAAACAAAAAATAAGATTGCCATGTGAACCTACACACCGAAACCATTCGGTCATGTAGGGAAAATGGATAGGGTGAGGCCGAGACCGGGTAACGGAGAAGGGAACACGACTAGAGTTATGGCAAAAATGAATAATCAAAAGCAGACGATCATGTAAAGCTCACAGCAAGCATCCACGAATCCTTGTTGGTTTGAGGTGTTGAAACTCACCAAGACATCTTTGGAAAATCCTTGAATTTATCATGGGTAAAGGCTAACGGTAACTGAGTGACTACTGAACACAATGAAAATCAGTTTACAAATATTATTGTATTGATATCTGATTATTTAAACTCACAAATCAACTTTTCGTTTTACAAGTTCCCCAAATCATGAATCAAAATTAAAGGATTCACACATGTTCATATCCATATCGTACCTAAGAATAACTAGGTACAGTCAATTACGAACCCACAGCGAATATCACTTCACCAACTAGAATATTAGTTAATATCTTAATGAAAGAAATTCGACGAAAATAGCTAATTAGCTAAGTTCTAACTCATCTTCAAGTTTATACATTCTTATATATTTCATCAATTGCAATTATGGGTTGTGAAAAAAGGTATTAATTTCCCACCAAATTGCTAGGTATCTCAAGCTGTATAACGAATATCATTTATAACTGACCTGCTACCTGATAAGAAATTATACCTTATGGCGTACACCTTTATCTGGAAACAGGATTTCAACATGAAGTCTGCTAGCCGTTGCCGTCTCACAGATCATCTTTTATGGGTTGGTCCCGAACCTCTAAAGCAGAAGATCTAAAAACCTGTGAAACTCCGAGCGAATATCTCCGGGAATGCTGTCGTGACGTCTGCAAGGCGCAGCTCGTGGTTATGAGATCATTCACAAAATGGACTGCACAATCGAGTTTATGGTCACCGTTTGAATCAGAACCAACATAGGCCCATATGGAAGAGGTCATTCAAGGCTTTGCAACAAACTGTGCAAAGGACAAGAACTAGAACTAGACAATTTCCAAAAAGCATTGAGTGACCATATTTAGTGCAATCAGCTGGTTATAATGACGATTGTGATGAATAGGCCCCTCCAAAACGACCATGACTGGTGTAAAATGATCAGGCAAAAGCTCGAGGGTTAATGAGTAATTCATCTCAATTTAAAACTGGTGATAGTATATGACATTTTTTTGTTATCTCACGCTTACTATAATACATTTTATTGATAATTCTGCGTCGCTGATCACTGACGTTTCTAAAACATGAAAGGACTGACGTAAGGTAGCCCACTACACTAAAGCGTGTATATTTTATAGTTACAATGTCGCAAGATAGGCAATTTAAATGTTTGTGAATGTTTGTTTCGTTGTGATAATTTGATTTAAAACATCATACTACTACACCACACGTCGCAAAACTTGGATTATACATGATTTCTGCAAACATTTCTGGAAAAGTGTTTTAATTCAAATTTCCTATTTTCCACCTTTTTGACATGTATATTTATTACTTTCATTACATAACGTGATAATTAAATCAATTGTGCAGTTTACGGAGAAACTTTACCCAGATGTAGTGGGCCACCTTAAAGGACACTACAAAGGTGGAAAACACTTTCATGCACGTTTATCAACCCACTACATATATTTCTGTTTAATTTGGGAACATACTGAAACTGATAGAATGTCTGTATTAGAACGTAGAACATGGCTTGTTCGATCCCTGACGTGCTGTCGCATTTCACAGCTTACCGTGAGAAGGTGGACCAAACCACTCAAACGGCACCAGACGATAAAATTTGACGCAGATTCCCAAACTAACGTCGGAAACTACCACCCAACATCAGCATATTCGACCCTGATCAGAGTCTACGTCTTTGCTTGTCTATACGTCTGTATGGGAAATCTCTTCACACTCTTGCTCAGCTTTTGGTTGGGAATCAAAGAGTACTTGATGCGGTCTATCTTCTTCGGTGCGCAATGGAGATAATGAAAATGTGAGTGCACTGGCCGTGGCCCAGCGGAAAAGGGAGAAACCGTTTCTAGGACACACGCAGCTATAACTGGGGTAATGGGAGAGTGATCCTATGTGGAAGACCTCGTTCTGTGGATGGAAGATTCAACTGAAATGAATTTGTATCTACATTAAAAGAAAATTAAGATTCGGGGAAAAATTTTGTTCTAGTCTTGGACCTTTGTGGGATTCGCAATGGATGTAATACCATAACAGTTTTGCATGAATATGCAATCATAGACATTTCTATAAATAAAGATGTTAATCATTTAAATATTTCAGAGGAAACGTTTCATCAAATATGATATGTACGATAACTATTTTATACCAAACAGTATTTATACTCTTCTAAACAAATGATATACCAGTATAATACAAACTACTGTTGGTAAAACAGGGAACCACTTGCAAAACACAATAGTAGGGCAAGCTGAAACATGAAACGCGAGAAACGCTAATTCTATCTCCAGCTTTTCATTACCCAAATTTTCCCAAGAAGAAGTGTTCACATAATTCTTGATATGATTGGTTGTAAAAATGCGTCAAAACGTGCCTATGATTAAAGATGTGAAAAGTGAGATAACCGATAGCATGAAGTCCTTTGTTTGGAGGCTTCTTCAACAATACTTTGCAACAAGTCGTATGAACGGAAGTCAATATTTGACCATTGACACCAAGGAACGAGAGAGGAGAGAGAGAGAGAGAAGAGAGAGAGAGAGAGAGAGAGAGAAGAGAGAGAGAGAAAGAGAGAGTCAGCAATTGCAAATCAAACTCTGTGTAAGAATATTGTGTTGCAACTCCGAAAAGGAAACAGGACGCCATCTGCAAGCACATAGGTTACCGTTAATCTCACAACTCAATCTAATATTTTTGCCTTTTACACCTGTTAACAATCATAGGGCACGTTTTGGCGCGTTCCATAGTCAAAACCATAATCTGAGATATCTCTTAAGTCAAAATTATGATACTTGTATGTAAAAACGATGGAACGTAGGATTGTTTGAAAATGCTGATTTTAAACATTTCAAATACAAACTTTTTCTGAAATTTCATCTGTTTATTCAAATATTTTAAAATGTGTTGCGATTTTAAAAGTTGACTGAAGTCTATTCCAGTTTAGGTCTTGCGACCAATGTCTACTGCTGAAGATGTCCCCTTTTAACTGCATGGACTAGGAGAATGAAAAGCACCACAAGACAGGAAAAAAGACAGAAAGGCAGAAAATCATACTGATCGCATTATAGCAGTACGACCGTAGAGAGACCAAGACTGATGCCTGTACCCCAAAATAAACAAATCAATGTCCCTATCGAATAAACGTGGTTGATGTTCATGACTTTGCCGCTCATAACTGACCATATTATCTCCTTAGGGCGTATAAGATAAGAAATGCAAAATTTTGGATTCACAGAAAGTATGCTCAGACACGAAAATAAAGATTTACAAAAAGAATAGATCTACACAATTTTTGTTCCCCCGGAATCTCCCCAAAAAGGTGCATTCCCCGCACCGGTATCGTAACAATTGAGTCCAACACAAAGTCGGTTTAGCAGCGGAGTCGGCGACGTTAATTAACAAAAGAAATGTTGTTTATTACCGTTTCGCCAACTTAAGATATACCATCCCGTTGTTGCCAGATACGCCAGCAATGCTAGGCGAACTAGAATAACATGGAGTATGTAAAGATGTAGAACGCACGTTGTGTGTATAATCTATCAAGTCTGACACAAAACATTAAAACGCAGAGACAACAAAAACACCTTTGGAATGTAAGCTGAATGCACAATTTCCTACAAACATTACCAATGAGATTAAACATCAAAAAAACACCTCGTTAAAATCAAACTAGGTTGAAAGATTGTACTATGAGAAAAAGACAGAGTAGCTAGTGCGTTACTGAGCAAACCATATCACCGTCATGTTAAAAAAGTCGTAAGGCCAAAATCTTACTTTTATGCTCATAGAAATTACGAGCTTTAGGAGAACATTTTAACTGGCAGCGTTAATAAGCGTTGATGCTCTTCAATTGTGCAATAAAAATATTATGATTGATTTAGTTAGTGCAATGCGGCGTCAGCTAGCAATACAGTCTGGACTGCGCTCCTACACCAGGTGAGGGGGCACCGAAGGGGTGGGCAAGGATGGTGGGAAATGGCATGCGACACCAAGGGGTCGACGAAATGGCTCGCTAAGCGATAACCCAGCAGGAAAGTAATTTTTTTCGAATATGGGAAGCTCCTAAGGATTACAGGAAATTCATTAACCTTTTTGAATATCCTCCCCTACTGATGGAAGGCAAAGACTACATCCTTTTCATTCGACAGATTCATTACACATGCAAATGGGAGATTTTTTACAAACCCTTGTTACGATTCCATGTACCTCCTTTAAATTCTCCTAAACATGCAAACCTACATTATGCAACAGATTGCATAGACACAGCACCTTACCGTCTGCAGGCTGTGTGGGCCTGTTACATAGTCAAACAAGTTGTCTGGATATGGCTGTGGAGCAACACACCATTAACTAATTAGCGGGTTTGCCCGGCTCGGTTTCTTTATCCTGCGGACTGGACGCGATATTTGTTTCACTCTTTTGGGCCCTGGTCTAATCTCCGTCCCGTTTGCGGGACATCGCGATTTACTGCTTGCGCTACGATGATTCCTTCCCAATGAAAAATAGGAAAGTTAAATTAGTTATGCCTACCAAAATAATAATCCCAACGTAATCCCTAAAGGGAATGAAGCGCGTTTTTTGAAAACAAGGGAATGTTTTTAATTATTGAGTTAAACATAAAAAAATACAAGTCATCTTACATTAACAACAATCACTCGATTCACGTTCCACGCCAGCAAAGAGAGGCAGCAAATAGCTTAACCTTAACTCTTGTATTAGGCCAACACCAAATCTTGTATGATTAAGCAGTCAGGTAAATGTTTACTTCAATGGTATTCAAAAAATCTTAAATGTTGTAGTTACAAACTTGATCTTAAAAATGCACATTTATTAAAAAAACAAAATGCTGAAATACATAATACACTTAGAATGAATGACCTGCTACATTGTGAAACTTTTGCAAACATATGAATATGCCATCCATCTTTGTCTTACACATGAACTCGCGGCCCAATGAAACTTCTGTCATAATGGTTTATTAAAATTTCAAACACATTAGACGTAATTGGATTAATATTAACAATGAAAAACAAACGGGGCTGTATCGGTCCTGTTAAATATAAATCTAATAGTTTTACAAGTTCTATGGAATGTATATTGGATAAAAAGGGAAATTAACAAAATACCGCAATGTCCAAGATTGTCAGGTGGAACCGTGACGAGTGGATGGTAATTAAACACAGAACTGTGTTTTAATTACCAGGCAGAGTAACACAATTAAGAAATATCTAAGTCCCTAAACCAACACGTCATATCAAACCAGTCGACTATCGCATGTAAAATTGACTTGAAAAGGAGGGGTTACATTTAACAACATCATAATATTTGCAAAAATTCGCAGGTGAAATTTAAAGTAACATGTGTATAACTCTCACGTGATGTGACCCGACTATAGCCATGATGAGGTGTTAAAATTATATCACGCGACTAAAACAGCCCCCACTATTCCACTTCGTTGTAGGACAAGATTTGCAATAATAAATAGTGTATTGATTTTTCCAAAAAACCCTGGAATGACGTCGGTATCCACTATTCTTGCTACTAGCTTGAAGTAATGCACTATTTCGTTTTTGCTTACCGCGTACTTAGTTAGGGTCCAATCCACAATTTCAACAACTGCTATCCACTTTGAAGGTAGCGCGAGCAATTCTTTGCTATCACTGAGAGTAATGCCACAATTTCTTCTGCTATCCA
>CAJDSM010028500.1:3050-37979 GCA_903981925.1 Ostrea lurida
GGATATCCAGGCCTAGTCTCTCGACGTAAAAGAATAATTACTGTTACCGACTATTTAGCATCACTTGCCATTGGGCTTCTCATTTCGGTACGCTTCAGTTAAACTGTATTAAATGATTTCTACATGTGCTGTTAAAAATTATCGAACGGAGATGTTAAAATATAACTCATACAAAAATCATTTTTCATATGGAAAGAGATTATACATATTGGACAACTACCTATCAAGGATAACTAACATCAGAAATTCAGTAATATGCTTCCAGTCGCTATAGCATCATTCGGCGATGATTCTACAATAGGACATATCCTATTACAGCTATCTTTCAAGGATGACTTCAAAATGTGCACCTGTGATATTGATCTGTGTCTATAAACACTTTGGTCTCAATATATGACATGAAGAATATAATTTTGTCAATTTTCGTTATAAAGAACTGTACGATTACTAGAATACACTGTGATCAGTTGATAAAACGAATGGTGAGCAAACGGCATTGTGTTAGGAGCATTTGTAAATTCTTTCGTCTTTCATATTCACATTGTCCCGAGTTGTGAAATTAACATCACTTCGATGGTTGAACTGTTAAACTGAAAAAATAAATGACAATGGCAAAAGCGATCTCAAGTAAACTTTACACGATACTATACAATATATCCTGGATCTTCCAACTGCTTTCGACGTATAAAAAAATCATTATAACCGTTCATAATTGAAGATACAATGATGAGAGAGAAGAGAGGAGAGAGAGAAGAGAGCAGGAGATGAGAGATAGATGAGAGGAGAGGAGAGGAGGAGAGATTTTGTTAGCTTCCCGCAATACTTTTCCTATTATCTCAACTCTCATACTTTGATACCACCAGCCTCCGCAATTTATTGACTTGCAGTGATATTTGTTCCGGACGTCCATCAAAGTCCACGCACTGATTAGATGACTAGTTGTGGAGAAGTTACAGATTGCAGAAGCGTTCATATTTACGTCGTGTTCATTAATATCTTCACCCACAACTCACTCGTTGTAATTATTACTGCCATACCAGCGATCCAATGGAGGGATCCAAATTTTGGGCTTCAAGAGTTACCTGTGAACATAACTTTTCTTTTCCGAAATCGGGTTCAATTAACTCGGTGTTCATGTAACTCAAAATGAAAATGGACAGACTTAAGAAATTCTATATCTAACACTAGTATATGTAGAGCCTAGGTCTTTTTCCATAAAAGTAGAAAAGCTGATTTTCAATTATCAATTATGGAAGTTTTTAGATGAAAAAGATACGTGTTTTTTCAAGATATAGGCTTTACGGAATTAACATTGATTGTGTCCTATTGGCCTTTCGCAATTTGTTGTGTATTTTAAATTTTTAGTAATATTCTGTGTATTTCTTTTCGTTTTATATTTTACTTGCTTTACAGCTGTATTGCTATTTGATGAGAAATTTGTGGTAACATTCACACATAAAAACGTTACGATGTAACATTGCCGCATTTCTTGTCTGCTTGACTTGAATGACATGGAGTTGACCATTTATGTCCTTCACTACAACTGTTGCCAAACACACAGCAGTGGCAAAGAAGGGCTAGTTTGACATGACCTCTCTCTCATACAAGGTGCGTTTGATAGATAGCAAGACTCCATTATATCGATTCGATTAAGTTTTATTGTCAATTTCTAAGCATCTGAAATTAGCATTTTGTATTCCGATCATACAGATATTGATTTAAATAAGTGATAATCGGATGCTGTGGAATCAATGTAAAGGCATAATTTACGAACAGTGATCCAATACTCGTCATCCTATGGCAATAAAAAAACAATTGGTGTGGGTGCAACATTAGTCCCCTAGATACACCAGGAACAGTAATGCACCACCTTGCCGACGAGTCACACCCGCCGAAACCCATGTTCCCACTAGTGAAAACGGTAGCAATATTTAATGGAATGGCGATAGTTGTAACAAAGTATATTAAACGTATCATTTAGTCACAAATAAAATACAAACCACTTCGAGTGTCAGGGGCAACACCGACCTGCGACGAAAGCGAAGGAAGGATCAGGGCCATGGAGGAGTAAGCATCCTCTCTGCTGACCGCTCACTACCGCCGTGAGCCTTGTGATCGAAACAATAGTAAACGGTGGATTACCCGTCGTCAAATCTAGTATGGAAAAATGACAAGTCTAACAAATAAGGTATTGAAACAAATCAGTAACATATATGACTTAGTGATTATTGTAATCGCAACAAGGTCATTATAGCGACCGAGTAGAATTTGCGAAATTGATGACTTAAACGAGATTCGTTATAACCCTTGCAACATCAACTTTTTTGTTTAGTAGTTTGGCCTCAAGCTTTAAAAAAATCTCAGTACGCATCATGGACATGCCCTTGTTCGTATCGATTATCAGACTGGATGACATTACATATCCATAAGTTGCTATGGTGTATTCAGTGTACCCATTATTACTACAAAAAAAAAGCGAAAGATGACATTGAAGTAATTCATCACGCTTATCATATAATGTAGTTGTCAGTCTGCCAATTAGAGTCAATATTAAGTAAATATCCAAATACTGAAACATCTGTCAGATTCTGTGGTGTCCTTTATCTATCAAGTTCGTTCGGATATATCAATGGACATAATTTGAGGAAATTATTGATTGTTAATTGATTAAGCACATCATCTATTATACCATAATGTAAGGTTGAAGACACCGGCAAGCTTTTTTGTTTTATCCGTAACAGTTTCTGTACAATTCTGCTTCATATGAATATAAAAAATAAGTCTGCCACATAAGAGGGGCACAATTAGTCCCATAGGAATACCACAGATTGTTGGAAGACTCTGGTCTCCAAAGACTACATAAATATTATCTATAAGAACCCAGCATGCTCTTAAATATCTTCTTCAGAGTACTTGTGTGGGCAATCAGATGTGTTTTCTTAACAAAATATGTATCTTGTTCCCAACGATGACAGAAATTCGTATTTTCGGGTGCAATCCAAATCGGTGCATGAGAAAAAACGGTTCTTACTTCATTGATACCCCCATCGGCAAGTCATTACTGCGCAATACTAAATCGCCATAAACAAGCATAGGATTTGCGAAATCGTTGCCTTTAAATGAGGACTGCCGAAACCACCGCAACAACTCTTGTTTTGTCAAACAGCCCGACCCAGAAACGCCGGATCATCCGCAGAACAAGCTGGTCGTCAACTATGCAACAATGCATAACTCCTATTATGAAACCGAATGAAAGTTAAGCAAGACAATGGCACCTGGGAACAGTGGTTAGGACATGGCCCTAATCTAAGCAAGCACCCCCAGTCGATCCGAGACCACCTGCTTGGTTCCTCTATGCCGATTACACTAAACCAGTTATCTGTCAGTTTAAAACCATTGTGTAAAGAATGGGCCTAACATTAGTATGAAAAAAAAACTTTTGCCAAGGAATTGACCCAATTACAGATTGAATTGGCAAATACTTAGATCGATAATGACATATTCCATATAATTTGTTGAAATGCTGACTTAAAACAAGACAGTTGAACCGATTTACATTCAATCTTGCTTGCAGGCAGCCTGCCTTTAATTTAATAATTGATCACACAATTATTGCATTGGTGGATAGAGTATTGCTGCATAATATTGGAAAGTTGACTGGTGGTGTACCCGAAGGCTTTCTGGTTGTCATATTGCTGAGTTGTTGAATTTGCCATTAACATTCTATGTTCGATAAGGTACATGTACATGTAAACTGATTTACAAAGTTAGATGTTTGGAATACTGTACCGTTGTCTATGAGTAGTATACTTCGAAGTCGAACATAATAATGAAGGTTTTTTGTGAAGGTCATATGAAACGATTTCGTAACCAATTAGTTATTAAAATGGCGATGTAGTAACAAGCTATTTAATCGAATATGTCTAAAAAGAATACAAATCGTAGTTTGTTAGGGCAACACGGCACCTCCGACAAAAGCGAAGACAGAGATCAAGGTGCCATGGTGTAGGAGTAAGCATCATCTGCTGAACGGCCACAGCCCGAGACGTGAGCCGTAGTTCGAACAAAGGTAAACGGCGGTTACCCGTCGTCAAATCTACGTACGAAAATGACAGTCTTGAACAACAGGGTATTTGAAAACAAATCAGTCAAACATATGATTTGTGATCATTTGTAATCGCAAACCTTAAGTCATTATGAGCGACGCGTAGAATTTGTTTCGAAATGATGACTTTAACGAGATTCGGTTATAACCGCTTGCATGTCTATCAACTTTGTGTTAGTTAGTTGGCCTCTCTTTAGTATAAAATCATCATTCGCATCATGACATTTGCCTATTGCGTACGAATCAACTGAGAGAATACACACCATCAGCGAACGTGGTAGTGTACATTCACTACATAGAAAAGGAAGTTGGACGATTTGCAAAAGTCAAACGTCATTCATGGGTTTATTTCATATTAATGTGTAAGTATGTCAGGATTCGAACTCGCAACCCTTCGGTTCGAGAAGTGCGGACGATCCTAAACCATCTAACCATTAGGCCACCGACGCCATATATCGGTACGTTAAGGAAGCCTAACCCGATCCTCGGACCCAACACTGCATGCGCAAAATAATCCGTGTTCTTAATTATCTGTCCAATGTACATGTAAAACAAATTTATTTCCAACATTTCACATAATATTTGTGTACATGATGATAGAATGAGCGATCGTTCATTCAAGATACGATTTTATGATAAACTGATTTGATAAAAAAAAATATTAGCATTAAGAAGGCAATAAATAAATAAAAAAAAATTCACAAATATGGCATCATGGAAAATGGAAATTAAAACGAGAATGATTACCTTTCCTTCCTGCCTGCTCGAAGCTTAAGGATTGATTGTGTGAAAATATCGTCTACTTATCTTTTATTAAAAAAAAAGATAACCACCAATGGAATCAAACAAAATGTGAATTTGCAAAGTGCATTATGTACTTGAGTTTTTCAGTTATTGAGAATTATGGAATCATACCAAAGTAAACATACACCTGCAGATCCCTGATACCACTTCTTGGGTTTCTAGTGGTCTGTCGTTGCTCTGTTCTGATCACCGATATTTACCTTCACTTTTTTATGCATATAAATCATATTATTTACATCACATAATTTGGTTGACAGTGGATAATCTAATGTGTTTGCACAAAAGAAAATGAAACGCCATCAGTTACAATCATGCATGGTGTTTCAAAATCTTCCTATCATTTTTATTAATGATTTAGAAATCCTGTATCCGTATTCATCTCTTCTCTCTCTCTCTCTCTCTCTCTCTCTCTCTCTCTTCTCTCTCTCTCTCTCTCTCTCTCTCTCTCTCTCTCTCTACGATATATATATATCTGTGTGTATGCGTCTGTCCGTCTGTCTGTCTAGCTAATGATTATCTTGAAAGCATTTTTCAGAAATACTTTTGCGTACACTGTATGCCGTAATATCCGAATATTTTGCAGGAATAAAAAAAATCCATGTAATTTAAATATCAAGCGTTGTTAGTTATACACGTTTTAAAATGTAATTTAAATTTGCGGAGTGGGATAGTGAACGCCCCCATTTCGAATCATTCATAATCACGCAACGTTGAACGCGGAAGTAAACAATGTACATGGAGACATAACAGGACACAGTTAATGGGGTAGATAGAACCACTTTGAACAATTTAATGTTTATCATGAAACCGCCATTCAATACGACTACATATATACTGTAAGCGAAATCCCGTCTCCCATGGTGTTTCTAATGATATTTTTCTGGAGCATGCGTACGTCCACCATAAATCTAATAATATGTAATTCCTTTATAAATATGCATTACCCTGGTAGAAATTCACCGTTTTCTCCTCACTTTTAGTATACTATAGCTAGCAGGTACTTTTTGAATACCCATATATAATACATTGAAATTTATATAGCTTATCATACCGACAATATACACGGTTTGCTTTAAAACATTGAACAAAATACTATTAAATAAGGGGTATACTTTATTGAATTCAGGGGTAACAATTCGTTCACAACTAATCAACAGTATTTCAAAAAATGATTGACAATTTACAACAAATGTCAAGGAATCTTTGCTAGGATAAAATCAGCAAAACATTTTGAGGTCATGATTGAAATTAGTTGATGACTAGATTTAAATATTGTAGCGAACAGTATAAAGGGAACTTATACTGCCTCATTAGTGAGCTATAGCTTTTCTGGCGATGTGGTAGAGTGTCTCTCTTGATCACGCAAGTTAATCAACTGCGAACGTGATCAGCACATGGCTGGGTGCCCGTAGTACATTGGCTAAGTTAACGTGTTAAAAGCAATCATAATCCCCAAATAACATATACAAAGTCGAGTGTAAGGCAACACATGGACCTCCGACAAGGCAGGATCATCTGCCATGGAAGAGTAAGCATCCTCTGCTGACCGGTCACACTGCCATGAGCCCTTAGTCGACATAAAATAAATGGGATTACCCGTCGTCAAATCTAGTACGAAAATGAAAAAGTTGATCAAATTAAGGGTATGAAACAAATCAGTCAGCATATGACTTAGTGATAATATGTAATCGCAAACAGGGTCATTATAGCCATTGTAGAATTTGCAAAATGATGATTTTGAACGAGATTCGTTATAACCCTGCAACATCAACATTTTTGTTAGTATATGGCCTCGTTTTAAAAAGTCCCCATACGCATACATGTAGTATGCTCCCGCGTAACGAATCAACTGAGATATATACATGTACACACTATTAGCAGGTGATATTGGTATATTACTACATGTACATAGACAGAGAAAGTTGACGATTGCAAAGTTAAAGTAATCACGCTTATCTTATGATGTATTGTCAGTCTGCTATTAGAATCAATATTAAGTAAAATATCCAGATTTGATGGAGATATCTTAGATTCTTTGGTGTCCTTTATTTTGATTTCATCAGGGTATGTCAAATGGACATAACTGTGAAAATATCACTGTTTGTTACCTTTGCCTTTACATTATTAATTGATAAGACATTACCTATATATCTATATGTAAGGTTGAAGGACACGGCAAGTTTTTTTGTTTTTATCCCGTAACAGTTTTTTTTAACAAATTCTGCTTCGTATGAATATAGAAATAAGTCTGCCAATAAGGGGGCACAATTAGTGCCCATAGGAGTACCAATGGATTGTTGGAAAACAGAGTCTCCAAAGACTACATAAATATTATCTATAAGAAACCCAAGCATGCTCTTAACATGATATACTTCAGAGGACTTGTGTGGGCAGTCAGTGATTTCTAATAAAATATGCACCTTGTTTCTGAGAATAAATATCATGATGGAAATTTAAAAATAGGATAAAAATCTTGCCATATTCTCCTATAGGAAGTTTTGTCTTTGGAACTTGATATATTTTATTTTTCAAGGATGTGTTCACGAAACCAATCTTGGACTTTTACACACTCTCTAAATATCCTATCATTTGCACTACATTTCTTTCTTAAAATCTTTATCATAAAGAATGGCAAATAGTCCGGACTTTGTATTGTCCGGAGTTAAATGTCGCACTGTTGATAACGATATAGTTAGCCAATGCAACCTGCCATTTGATCAAATGCTGTCTGACGTGTTTTATGCCAATCTTAGTCGATTCTTTATACACTGGTTTTGACCACTGGTTACTCCGTTTACCTGATCAAGGCAATGGTTGGTTGGTTGCATGTTGTTTAGCATCCCTCTCGAGAGTACTTTACTCATATAGAGATGCCATCATTGCCGGCGAAGGGCTGTAAAATGTACGTTGATGCTCGGCGTTTACGACCTTTGAGCAGGAAGGGGTTTTTATCAGGGCAATGGGCGGATGTGACCGGTCGACAAGGATTGTTTTCCTTTTAGACACCTGACCCCCACATCTTGTATATCCAAGGGTCCGTCTTTGTCCAACTCTCAAGTTGTATTCGGGATTCATTAGATTGATCATTTTAAATCCCACCACCTATGAGATCATTCGCTACACGATATTTTTCCAATGTCACAAGAATGTTACACATACTCGCGCACGTTCCCTTTTCTAGTGGAATCGTACTGATCGTCTTTGGCATGAAGCAAGATCGTTGATTTATATTCACGTTCAAATATGAAAATAATCATGCATTTTTTAAGAAAAACAGAAAACATGCTAAACTATAATTACGCCATGCAATGCGTTCACTCTTCAACATTTAGATGAGACAGAATAAGAACACATACACATGTAATTTCCTTTAAAATAAATATATGTATCTTCACAAGCAGGTAGGTAACATATCAATAAAGTATTCTATACAAGTTGATAAACGAGCGATAAAAACGAGAAAAATCGGAAAAGCATCTGAAAACATGCTGAAATAAATCCCAGAAGTAGTGAATTTCTAATTCACTTGGACGGTGTAAAAAATTATACAAAACAACAAAAGCAACTACATGACCATTGTGTATGGCCATAACTTTTCAGAAAAAAAGTTAAGAAAACGATGACAAATCTCATGCATGTATATTGTCTCCAGATGAAATAATGAGAGTAATTTAAGAAATTATCTGATGACCTATTCTAGCAATTGTATGTATGACAGCAAAAACGGTATGAAATTTTAGTTGTATTCCATAGCAACTCATACAAAAATAGTTGCATATCAAAAAGCAATTAAACAAGAATTATCAATTTGCTAATGGTACACCTTGCAAATTTGTAACTGTCATCGCATTTAGAGTAGTAAATAAAATTGATAATTAAAACGCAACGAAAACTGCATGTATTTATTTTAACACCATGCAAGGATATGTCGAACTAAAATAAAGTCCTTCATTATTCCGCCAGAGTACGTGCCTTTAGTGGATGTACAGTACGACGGGTAACACTTTGGAACTTGAATTACATCATTTATTGATCAATCATTGAATTTATCGTGCTAATGTGTAATTAAGTTTAAGTACTTTTCGGTTATGACAAATCATCGCCAAACCAGGAAGAAATGACGAACCGTTGCCGACAAATATGAACTTATTTCATTGGTTGAGTATATTGACATTATCCATTAAATGGATATAAACATTAGAATTTAAAAGTACAATTAGCGTCACGCTGTACTGTGTATTGTCATTTCTAAATGCAGGTCTCAACTGTCCTTGGTGACGTAATGTATGAACATATCATCTTTAGATATAGACAAATATTTAGTTGGTGTCTAGCATAAAAATAGAGTTATTGCACTGTTTATTCCAAATCAGAAAAGAATGTGTTGAATTTTTTATCGATTACTCTCTGTCAGGACAATATCTTATATTGTTCGAGATATTAATGGTAGATAAACTGAAAATGTCTTAAAATCATATGCAAGTATTCTAGTCAATCTGAAACAGTCAACAAAAGCTTAGCATGGGTTTTTCTTCCAAACCCTTTATCTCTCTGTATACGAGGTTTGTCCCAGAAAAACTAGGGTAATGAGAAAAAAAGTTAAGTTGAAAATTTTTATGCAAAGCATCAAATCGGCCGCTAAAATCTTTTAAATACTCTAAATCTTTGATCACAGGCTGCTGTTCATTACCTCGGTAATATATCAACATTTTCTACCTAAATTTTGGATAGACATCAAGGTTCAGTACATATGTGTGTTTGGTCATTTTGGCAGAATTATATGCCATGTCATTTCGACACATTTATCGCCCATATCACTTTTACTATTTGTAATTTTCATGTCACTTTCATGTATTATTTTACTAAGCACTTATTTTTTTTTATTAAAATAATATTTTTTATTTGTAGAGAGCTCTATCAATTTTCAAATGGCACATTAAAACCGAGTGTACCAAGCTTAGGTAAAACCAACCACCTTTTTAGAGTGTGGCATTAAAGACTGCGAGAGGAATGCAGAGACAAACATCTGAAAAGTCTAGAATACAAGAACCATGAGATGGTGCTTAGCCAACAGCGAAAACGGCAACTTTCTGTGGAAAAATACATGATCCACCCCACTAAAGATATAGATATGCTGTGTGAGGAGTGCTAAATTCCACTATATTCCAAGTGTACAACCCAAGATGATCTGCTTTGGTTATGGTTGAATATATTTTTACCAGAGTTGGCCATCTTAGATTTACAAAATTACAAACTTGTAACATTTTCTGGAAGGAAATATTCTTGGATTTTGGATATCTCCCCAAGGCAAAGTCCAACATTGCAAGATTTAAAGAAATAAGTAAAAGGTGATTCCATAGAAATAAAAATGATCATGGACATTTGAAGTACAGCTATAAGGGCTGAGGGAGAGTCCCTTAACAGCATTGTAGATATAGTGGTGTCCGACAATATGCAACAAGGGATAACATGAAACAGTCATTGCTGGAGGAATTTTAGAGTCAAGACACAACATTTGATGAATATAAATCATATACGGTACCAATTTTTATGCACCAGATGCGCATTTCGACAAATTATGTCTCTTCAGTGATGCTCAAACCGAAATGTTGGAAATCCGAAACATGAAAGTAAAACTTTATAAAAGTGAGCAATGTAGTGCCAAAAGATTGGGGCCAAAAACTTCGAAGGATCAGAGCTAATACATTTTATACCTCCATGACCTCGTCAGAGAGTTCCATGGCTACATGTACCTGTCTGCTTCAAAGTTTACAGATATAATTTCTAATTATCTGAGAAATTCCTAGAAACCCGACCAATATCAAAGACAACAAAATTGGTCACTCCAAGGTTTGCTGCTGGTCAATATTGCACAGATGATGTTGCCAAATTACTTAGGTAAATAAGTGTTAGAGAAAAAAAAAACAGAGATAAGGAAAATAAAAACCATGAAATTTGCCGCTCCTTCAACATCAATGCATTTCACAAGTAAGGGAAGAGAAGAAACACCACAGGGACGAGGAATCAAATGTGAAACAAAGAATGTATCCCTCTTCCTTTGTCACGGAGGTCAGGAAGTACAATGTATTAGGTGTTAACAATGCATTCCATATCTCGGCAGATAAATCAGGCCGACTTTGGGTAATTGATTTGAAAGGTATCAGTGGCGATCATGGTAACCTTGTTCAGACAGATCTACAGGGAAATCAGCTGCAGAAGATACACACCAGTGGTGGACACGGCTACCACACAGTCACACAGGACGGGGACCTGATATTTACAGACTTACAGAAGAACGTCATCAAAAAGATAACAGACAGAAAAAATTATCCCATCTATAAGTTAACACGGGATAATAATAATTCACAGAATTCATTAAAACAAGAACCTGGACACCAATAAGCATACACTCCTCGTATATCAACGGGGACATTCTGGTTGGGATGGGGAAGGATGGAGAGGCTAAAATTGATTTTTAAGGTCAGTGATCAAAGGTTAAGGTCGCTATGGACTATTCCTAAAAATGATCTTGCGAACTTGATAGAAGCAAGGTCAATCAATTTTCAAGTTTACCGGAATATGAGTGCGCAATGAAGATAATCAAGATTGATTCCCCAAGACAAACCATGCTTGAGAGGAGTGAATCTAGAACAATTTCAGGAAAATATTTGAACTATCGCTTCATGATTCTTAAAGACCAAACATGACCAGCTGTCCAAAGCACATGCATGACCAATCTGCAAATCACTATGATAAGGAAAAATGTTTCACTTTGTTTGGACATACGGTAAAAAGCGTTCAACTGAGCCAACCACACCTCTTAGGGCAGGATGGTTATCTACAACAACATCTTATAAAGAGGTATTTTGCTTGACTGTTGATTATACAGTTCCAGTCAACTGCCCTACTACAGAAATGCCACTATTCAACAGGTTATTCAGCTACCACAAGAAACTATCAAAATGTAATTATCCTTACATGTGATTTGACAGTTGCTAAAAAAGTGTTTGCAATGATTTGGCAAAATCCAGAGAAACACAGTGATGTCATTGTTCGTTTAAGAGTTTTCCATTTACTATGCTTTGCATTGGAAGCAGTTGGGAAAAGAATGAGCGGGAGTGGACATTCACATGTGATTATTGAGTGTAAAGGCAAAGATAACGAACAGTGATCAATCTTGCAAGTCCTAAATAGTCCTAAATAGAATGCAAAAACAAGAGTTGGGCAAACACGGACCCCTGGACACACCAGAGGTGGGATCAGGTGACGAGGAGGAGTAAGCATCCCCTGCCGACCAGTCACATCCGACATGAACCCATAGTCCTGATCAGGTAAACGGAACAATCTGCAGTCAAATCAGTGTGTGAAAACGACTTAACAATGGCTATGAAACACATCAGACAACATTTGACTCAATGGTAGGTAATACTGGTAAATTAAATTGTTATAACGACCATATAATTTACGAAATGCTGCCTTTAAACGTGACTGCATGAAAGCCCCTGCAATCCACAATTGTCTGTAAGTAGCTTGCCTCGATTTAAAAACTTATCAGAATAAGCTCTTGAGTATCGAATAAGTTGAGAGACATACACGCCATACACAGGCGATGATGGAATATTGCTTGCATAAATATGAGAAGCTGGCGATGGAGAAGCTGAAATCGTTCCGTTTGTCATAAAGTTGAGTAGTTAGTTTTGCTGTTATGTCAATGTTTAATAAAATTCCAAGTACGGAAAGCAGACATGGAAGACTCTGTGGTGTCTAGCATATATGTATGGAATGTCGGAAAATGTTCTAAACGCCAAACGTCATAAATGTACCTAGCCATGATGTAAAACAACTTGTAATATAGGCAAGGGATTTGGTTCTTCAAAGCAAAATACATGCTTGCAAATGTCCATATTGTGTTTGTAGGATTCGAATTTTATTTTCTATTTTTTAACAATACTGTAATGACAGTTTTTATATTTTGCCCTACAACTGGAAGAGGTCCACGTATACTAATATCAATATCAGTCTGATTTACAAATAAAGGGTTACATAATAATGATACTTTGAGAAAGTAATTGCTTTCAAAGGTTCATATGATTTATATATGATCTTAAGAGATTTTCCATTTTTCAGTATCTTTTTAAAGTAAGAATTATGGATAATCTACATCGGATCTGAGTTTTCCAATTTTCAGCGATTATATTAATCAATTTCATGTGTTTTGCCCCAAAACTCAAAAAACGCCTCCACGTAGGAATCTCAAACAACCTGATTTAGAATGTACGGACTATATACTTTAAAGATATACGGGGGGAGGGGTGTTCCAATTACTTTTACTGGCCTAGAAATTCCGTTATCGTAAAATAAAACGTCTTTTTGAAATTATTGTAAATGGGTTTTGTGTGGGGACAAGTATCACTTATGAGGTATAGAATGAAATATATATGTTGTTTATCGGATAATGTCTTTAACTGTATACATGTGGCGCTCTAGGAAAATATTGGGACAGACCAGATAACTACACATCCACTTCTTATTAAAAAAAATCCTGCGATCTATTTTTTTTTACACGATTAAGATTTGCTGTTGCTGTATTTTTGCATCACTATCTATACATTTTAATCTAAAATATTCTTTACATATTCCCCAACTACAAATATTAGACGTACATCTGCAATGACTAAAACCCCATGCAAGCTTCAAGTTATTTCTTTTGTTAACGGAGCCATGTTTGATACCCAATCAAATCGAACTTCTTTGATTATTGTATCTATTTTTCTTATCCGATACGACATTATATTTGTTTGTTTTTCATTGATTTTGACTTCTTCACAATTTTTCTAGAATTACAATAAGCCATGCACAAAAGATCCAACAAGTACATGTATTTTGAAATAAAGAAAAATATAAATAGATAAATTAATTTAAAAAACTGCGCTGTAAATGATCTGTTCTAGCTATAGAAGGCTAAAGATCTGCAGCTGAGAATGCAGCGTAAATGAAGAGTATTTATTACCACGATTTATACATATACATATCTACAGAATATGAAACTATTGTATAATCATATTTAAATTGATTTGTTGAATTTTCATAATTTAAACATGAATATGGCAAAACAAGCAAACAAGCCAAAGAAAAAAAAAAAAAAAAAAAAAAAAAAGCAAATTAAAACCAGAATGATTACCTTCCCGTCTGCTCGAAGCTTAAGGTTGTCTGTGTAAAATTGTCGCCTACTTATCTTTAGAAATGCAACCAATGGAATAAAAGACCACGCAAAATGTCTTAGTGTATTCTTTACATGATTTTTCTAGACATTGAGGGTTATACCAAAGTAAACATACCTCTGCAGATCTAGATTCCCATACCACTTCTGTTGTTCCCAGTGGTCTGTGTTGGTCCTATTCTCGGTGTGCATTTTTTTTTTTACAGTTTTAAATGACACCGATCACAGATGTTTATCTTCATCTGTTCAGGCATAAGAAATTAAATTACTAGCATTACATAATTTGGTTGACAACGAATTATTATAGAAGGACAAAATAAATGTATTTGCACAAAACATACCTGAACGTCACTAGTTACAATTAAGCTGGGTCTTTTTCAAACTTCCTGTTATATTAGTGACTTAGAAAATATATATCTATATTCAGATCTCTCTCTCTCTATCTCTCTCTCTCTCTCTCTCTCTCTCTCTCTCTCTCTCTCTCTCTCTTGAATTATCTTCATTTGCTGAATGCGCTTTCTCAGAAACACTTTTGCATACATTGTGAAAGCTATATATGTTGTAAGAGTATATCAAGAAACGACTGTGAATTATCGACAAATGTCTAGGAAGCTTTGCTAGGATAAAATCTGCAAAACAGTTTGAGGTCATAATTGAAATTAGATTATGACTAGATTTATATGTCTAGATTTATATATGAGTATAAACAGCTAGCTTTTATTCATATATAAAATAAATCATACAACTTTATCGAGACAATGGGCGGATGGGACAAGTCGACAAGGGATGCTTTCTCCTATTAGGCACCTGGTCCCACATCTGGTATATCCAGGGGTCCGTGTTTGTCCAACTCTTAATTTGTATTCTGTATTTATTAGATTGATCACTATAAATCCTACCACCAGCGAGATATTTCGCTACTCGATATTTGTATAATGCCACGAAGGATTCAACACAACATACAACTGTACGTTCCCTTTTCTAGTGGATTCGTAATTTGCGTCTATGGTAGGAAGCAAGATCGCTGATTTATATTTACATTCAAATATGAAAATGTTCAAGCATCATTTTAAAAAAACAGAGAACATGCTTAACTATAATTACGCCATGTAATGCTTCCATTCTCTAAAATTTAAATAAGAGAGAATAAGAATACATATCATATTCTAGTCGCACCTTCCTTCAAACTAAATTTATGTATCCTCACAAGCAGTAAGTTAACTTATCTATGAAGTATTAAATAATTTGTATACCAGTTGATCAGAAACGAATAATAAAAAGGGGAAAAATCGGATAAGCATCTGGTAACAAGCTCGAATGAGTCCCAGAAGTTGTGGATTTTTAATTCACTTGCGCGGTGTAAAAAAAATATACAAAAATACTAAATGACAACTTGGTGTATGGCCATAATTTTTCAAAAAAGGAAACGGTATTCAATGTCATATATATATTTTTTCTTCTTATTGAGAGTAGGGTTTAATTATTCCAGAAATTATTTGATGACTTATTCAAGCGATTGTATGTGTGACAGATACACATCTAGCAAGAATGTAAATGAAATTTTAGTTGTACTCCACAGCAACGCATACAAAAATACACATACATACATACATACATGTAGTAACTCATACAAAAATAGTTGCATATTTAGAAACAACCAAACAAGAATTATCAATTTGCTATTGGTACAGCTTGCAAATTGTAACTGTCATCGCATTTAGAGTAGTAAATGTAACTGATTATTATAACGCAAAGAGATTTTAACAGCATGCAAGGATATGTCAAAGTTAGAAAATCTTTCATTATTACGCCGGAGTACGTGCCTTTAGTGGATGTTAAGCACGACGGGTGACGCTTTAGAACTTGAATTACATAATTCATTGATCAATGTTGAGTTTTATCGTGCTAATGTCTAATTGATCTTTAGTACTAATCACCGCCAAACCGGGAAGCGATGACGAACCATTGTCGACAAACATGCAATTATTTCATTGGTTGAGTATATTGACGTTATCTATTAAATGTAATTTAAAAGTACAATTAGCGTCACACGGTACTGTTTATTGATATTAGCAAATTCAACTCTTAACTGTCCTTGGTGACGTCATGCATGAAAAGATTACCTTTAAATTAGTTAACAAATCTTTAGTTGGTGACTGACATAAAAATTGAGAATCGATCTCAAATTATTGCATCGATTGTTTATTCCAAATCAGAAAAAATGTGTTGAAATCCTTATCTATTACTTTCTGTCCGCACAATATATGATATTGTTAGAGATCTTAATGGTAGATAAACAAACTGAGAATAGACGTAAGTCAAAATATTGATTACTTATATCTTAAGATTTATTGGACAGAATACACTGCAGGAGTTTTAGAAAGAAATCAAATGCAAACATACTGAAAATTTCATTTCTTTATGAATATTATTTAACGATGATATGCAAATGGAGCAAATATAATTATAAGATTTGAAGTTTAAAAATTTGCAGAAATCAAGCACATGCATCAGTCTGTATGCAGAATGAAAGGGCATAACCCCGAACTGTGTCACTGTAAATCAGTGGGGATTCAGAATTTGTCGAAAGGGGGACCGGTCCTGTTGAAAAAGAGCCATAAGCTTAAGGTCTGGTGTGAAGCCAAGCGGGGGCCGAGGGGGGGGGGGAGCCCCCGGAAGCTCTCGGGTTCTAGAGCTTTTAAAGTTACTTCTAGGGGTTAATCTAGCTATTTATCTATACACAATAATTAAGTTGGTCACCAAAGGGGGGGGGGGTGGATGCTGGGCCCACCTCTAAATCCGCCACTGATTATGGCGATATCATTTGGTGAACTAGTTATACTGACTGCACATCTGATTTGCAGGTTGATATTTTGTACAACCATCGATTAAGATATACACAAATTAAAATACTTGAAGCGGCAGCATATTCAAACCAAAATAGCTTTATTTTATCTATTTCATTTATCGAATTAATACGTGTGTCTGGAAGTCCCAAACTTAATTGCATCTGTATTCATTTGGAAAGTACTTGTTGTAAAAACTATATTGAATAATGAATACCGTATTTTTGAGGAGTTACGGAAATTTCTAAGTTCAAAGGGGCATAACTTCCACACAAATTAGAGGATCAAAATGTCCTGGTCATATGCACAATTACATAAGATGACCTTGCTACAAATAAAGTGTCGTAGAAATCGGATCAGTAGTTTCAGAGGAGTTGCGCTGACTAGGTGAATTATAAGGATTCATGGCAAATCTCTAAGTTAAAAAAAAACTAGGGGATCAAAATTTCCTGGTAATATGCACAACTACATATGATGTCCTTGCTGGATGTCAAGTTTCTCAAGATAAATTTAGCAGAGTTATGTCCTTTTGGGGGAAAAACTTTGATCACAGGCTTCTGTTCATTATCTCCGTAATATATCGAATATATCGACATTTTGTATTTAAATTGAGATAGGCATCAAGGTCAAGTACTTATGTGTTTGCATAAATAAATGGTGTGTATGCCACTTTATAACTCATTCAGTGCTCTAGAGCTTGTTCAGCGTAAAATCATCTTCGTGCCGAGGCAGGCTACTTAAAAACAAGTTGTTGCAGGCGTTTCTTCAGCCATGCTTAAAAGCAACGTTTCGCAATCCTACGTCGTTATAACAATCTAGTTTGCCCATACAATCTGGCATTCGGTCAAATGCTGTCTAACACTTTTCATAGCAAGTGTTAAGTCATTTTTCATCCACTGAATTTGGCTACGGAATACTTCATTTACCTGATCAAGACATTGGGCCAACGGCGGGTGTAACCGGTCGACAGGGCTGCTTCTCCTAAATATCTGACCCCACCTTTGGTGTGTCCAGGGGCCCTTGTTTGCCTAAGTCTTGTTTTGTATTCTATTAGGGACAACGAGATTGATCTCCGTTCGTTATCTTTTCATTTTCACTAATATACAAATAGGCGAAGGTAACATCGTGTTAAACGTAATCATAATCCAAAAAACATATACAAAATCGAGTGTTGGGCAACACGGACTTCCGACAAAGCGAAGGTAGGATCAGGTGCCATGGAGGAGTAAGCATCCTCTGCTGACCGGTCACACCCGCCGTGAGCCCGTAGTCGAAATAAAGTAAACGGGATTACCCGTAGTCAAATCTAGTAAGAAAATGACAGTCTAACAAATAGTATGAAACAAATCAATCAACATATGTATATACCATATATCTAATGTCATGCTTAAGAATGTCACTTCCATATCTGCTTCATATTTACATATTTTATTGACATATACTTTAATGACAAACACCTTAACTTTTGACAGCAAACGGGATGGCTTCAGCTTCTCGGTCGTCAACTCCCAGATTTATATAGCAATATTCCATAATATTGTTATTTGCACAACATGTCTATAGATTGACCCATTTGTTAGCGAGAACATATATTTTACATGTGATTGATTTATAAATCAGAGGAAGTTACAGACAAATAAGTTGATGATATAAGGGTTTCAACAGTCTCTTTTTTATTTACAAAAACAACATGCTGTTAGGTCGAATGCCATCTGAAGAAAATTTATGCATATCATTTAACTGTAAAATACTATAGCTGATGATGTTCACATTTAGCAGTTTCAGTGCAATGGGGACAAAACGAATCACATTCTTTAAATATAAATAATATACGGTACCAATGTTTATGCACCAGATGCGCATTTCGACAAATTATGTCTCTTCAGTGATGCTCAAACCGAAATTCAATTATTTATGCTCGTTGTGTGACATCACAGCTACATGTAACTAAGACGAGTGCTACATGTGTATTTGGAATTTGCTCATTTTGTGAAGATTTGATTCCAATGGACACTTTTCTTGTCTTTTCTCACAAAACTGTATGCATATATTCATAATGATGCAACAACATCTCTTTATGCTAGTGAGAAAGATTTGTTGCATATCGATCTAGGTAAGTTTTAATCAATATTTTCAATGCGCTTGTTTCTATGAAATATACAATATTCTGATATTTAATTTCTTCTAGAATGCAGAAATACTGTACAAAAGCGAACTTTTAAAAATGTTTGTGCTATTGTCTTATTACCTTGCATTTGGTTTATAAAGTTTTATTCAACCTTCAAACTATCTGTTAATTGAAAATGAGTTCCATTTAGAATAATACTTATTTACATACATCTTCGACTGTAGAAGCTATGCAACCGAAAATCCATCCATAGTTTCCGTTTAAACAGTAGGTAGAAACTGGAAACACTTTAATCACTGCAGTGACGTCATCATTTTAATTAAAGAAACAATTTAAACTCTTCTCTAATTCTAAAACACAAAATTTTATTAGCAAAATATATTGCATCGTTGTAAAAGGTTACATTTTAAATAAGGAAAGGAAATTAATTCGATAAAATATCAGTGGAAATAAAAAGCACTACTATTGACATATATATATGCTACAATTGCAATAAAACCATCGAGTGGGTCTTTTCACAAATAGGAATAAGTAAAACTATTTAATTTGTAATGTAAGTATGCGCTTAGATGATAAAACTGGCGCTTTCATGGTTATATTCTTATCTTAGCTGTAAGATTTCTGTGAAAACAGCCAAAAATAAATTCAACAAATGTTCAACTTTTGTATAATTCGCCACCATTTCTCCAATTGTTTGTCTAAACACGCCTCATGAGGTTAATAACAAATTAATTAAAGCCTGTGAGTTTTATGTCTACAAGCGTAAAGAACTTAATCAAGGATTACACAGCATATCGCAGCTGAAAATAACTTTATCAAACCACACGTTTTTACATTTGCAGATACAGGTATTTCTTACAGATATGTATCTTGATTACATGCTAAATAAACAATAAAATATACATATACGGAAGTGAAACAAAAACATACATGTGCAATAAATGTCTTTTTGTAAATATATATTATTCATCGTTTAATCTTCTTCTGTCCAATCAGTAATACTGTAAGAAAAATAAATCAGTGATACTGTAAGAAAAATAACCTGTTACATGTTTAAAGGACACATTGCAACGAACTAGAAATAAAGGACACCACAGAGTCTTCCATGTCTGCTTCGTACTTGGATAGTTTATTGAACATTGACATTAACGGCAAACTAACTACTCAACTTTATGACACACGGGACGATTTCAGCTTCTCCATCGTCAACTTCCCATATTTAAGTAGCAATATTCCATCATCACCTGCATATGGTGGGTATGTCTCTCACCTTATTCGATACGCAAGAGCTTGTTCTGCGTATGATCAGTTTTTGAATCGAGGCAAGCTACTTACAGACAAGTTGTTGTTACAGGGGTTTCAACAGTCACGTTTAAAGGCAGCATTTCGTAAATTTTATGGTCGTTATAACAATTTAGTTTACAGTAGACATACTCATTGAGTCAAATAATGTCTGATGTTTTCATAGCCATTGTAAGCCGTTTTCCACACACTGTTTGACTACGGACTGTTCCGTTTACTGAGTCATACTATGGGCTCATGGCGGGTGTGAATCGGTCAACAGGGGATGCTTACTCTCCTAGGCACCTGATCCCCCCTCTGGTGTGTCCAGGGTCCGTGATTTGTCCGTGATTGCCCAACTCTTGTTTTTGATTATATTATAGGACTTACGAGATTGATCACTGTTCGTTTATCGTTGCCTTTAATCATGTTTTCAAAGTATGCCAACTTTTACGCAATATGTCTTCCTTATGAGTATGATAATTCATTCTAATCGTTAGCTTGCCGAAATACTGCGATAATTAGCCACAATACGGCTTGAAATCTAAGCCCTGATTTCATAGCTAAGTAGTCACATGACGTCAGATGTGTCCTTTCTTTGACCAGCAGATAGACGAAAATAATGTTAGATATCTATAACAACTCAACTTTTATTCACTCTGGACAAATCTATTTCGATGTTGACAATTTTCTCGAGTTTTAACATTCAAACCGATCAATTTGTAGCCACCAGTGCATACAAATACCCAAGAATGAGGCAAAACAGTATATTCAATATAGGCAATTGCAAGTATATTATATTGACATAGGTCGCTGTTTAAACATTAACTGGTAAGGTATGTTGCACATTTTGGTCCTGCACCGTAATTGAAGTAATTAGTATATTTAGCAAAGTCTAAGTGCTAATTTACGAAATAACTTTTTAAGAAGAATTAATTTAGCTATCACAAAGAGAAAAGGGATTCTAAAGAATTTAGCGTGATATTTTATTCATTAAATTAGAGATTTAATATCAATTTATTTTGATATTCGAAAATAATAATAAGAAATAAATAAATAAATATGAAAAGAAAAAAATCAAATCCAAAGTAGATAGTAGATATAAAGGTGCTTTATTTAAAAAAAATCACACTTTTTGATATTTTATATTGTGATATATGGATTGCAAGGTAATGAGATCACGGCAATACACATGTTGTTATGTGATATGAAGGTCAGTTGGTGTGGGTGTGTATTTCGGAAAATGACCTGTACACAATGCTATGCTGTAGGCCTAGCAGAGTGTAGTTTCTGTAAAAACACCTTCTCGCA
Organism: Ostrea lurida; assembly: GCA_903981925.1. Lineage (NCBI taxonomy): Eukaryota > Metazoa > Mollusca > Bivalvia > Ostreida > Ostreidae > Ostrea > Ostrea lurida. The sequence continues at coordinate 24,746 of CAJDSM010028500.1, forward strand.
ATTAGATCGAGTTGCTGTCTAACTGTTTTTGTTTTCATTTATTTTATCATAATCATTTCTAACAGTACAAGGACAAAAGCGACTGTTTTATTTAGATAAAGTTCTTGTATCGACAAAACTTTCCCCACATTTTCCTTCGAATTAGTTGATACTACTCAGGCTACTACCCTTATCCAGACAGTTACATTGTAGTACACCAGTTACCGACACACAACACCCAAACGTGTTGATTTGCCTTTTTTGTTAATTGATTCGACTAATTTTATAACATGGCTAACAGTTGTTTTCTCGAGATGGACAAGTATGATATCACACATCATGGCGTGCAAAATACCGAGAAAAATATGTATATAGCAAGACTTGAATTTCGTTGCTTTTAAACTTGAAAACAAAACATGATAATTAATTCATAAAAACATTTGTAGTTATTTGAGGCATACGAGGAAGTGATTTTGGTTATTGTTTTTTTAAGTTTAAAAACATGTAATGTGTCCTTTAACTGTTTTCATTATTACACATCAGTGCATGTAATATTTTTATCTTAACATTACCCATTGAAAACATGCAACTACTTGGATCATAAAATACGTAATTGTTTTTCATCTCCACTAAAACGTATTTGGATGACTTTAAATGCAACTCACCTTTGTCATTTTGGAGTTCATAGCCGGCCGATTAATGCGTAACTATGATAAAAATAACATATTACTCATCACTTTACTGAGCAAAAAAACCCTAATGTCCTTTAACCATATGTAATTTATGTGAATTAATTTATGCAGTAAGCATGCGCATGATGGGATCGAATTAAGATTAATTGTAACACCAAGAATTGCGAACACCCTTACTTTGTTTGGTTGCTTTTCCTTGTCGAAGGAATCACACACAATGTTTGGATGACACCATCCTAAATTGAAAGATATCACCAATACTTAAAATTCCCTCTCATTAATAATGAGAATAAAAGCTTCATAAAACATGTGTTCTTGTCATGAGAGTTTTAATTTATTTTTATGGCGATTTTTCTTCAATCTCGGTATCACGAAAATGATGATCGCAAGATCTGCATTGATACAATGAAAACTCAGTAATATGGTATCCACACTTTTTATTTTACCGTCATATTTCATGAATTATAGATACAAACCTTTATCATCTTCATCCATGTTTCCAGATATCGATTTCTTTCCAAAAGAAACATCAGATACACTCCTGGGAGCATCGCACAATTCTTGGTGTTCTCTTTGATTAATGGAGTCCATTCCTTTAGAGTCTCTCGTCATTTTCAGTCCAATGTTAGTGTTCTTTAATCTAACAAAACAGTTACAACAGTAGACTGGCATTCACTGATTGCTTCATTAGGCAAACACTCACATTCAATGATTACTTATTTGATGTTCATTTCCTCAAGTTCGCAGTACTTAATCTTCGATATGTTATGCGACGAGATATTTTAAGTTTGCTACTAGTTCAAAATATTACTACGATTTCACCCTGTTGTTTTGCATATGTTGATTTCTTTTAGATCGTGGCAGATTGATTTCTCTTAGAACGTGACAGATACTGACATAGAAATTGATGAAAAGGTGAACATAACAAACATTGATTAATCTCAGTCCTAAATGAATACAAAGTAAGAGTTGGACAAACACGGGCCCCTGGAGTAAGTTTCCCCTGTATACCGGCCAAACACTTTATCTTGATCAGGTAGACGGAATAATCCGTGGTCAAAATTAGTGTAAAGAACGGCTTCTAATTTGGTATGTAACACGTGAGACAGCATTTGACGCAATGAGAGGTTGACAAACTAGATAGTTACAACGACTATAGAATTTGCAAAATGCTAATTTTAACGTGATTGCTGTAAGCCATGCAACATCAACTTTTTCGGCTGCCTGCCTGATCATACATGAAAATGTTGCTAAAGGTGGAACCAAAACAAATCTCACGTAATCCATATAATTTTTTCATCACTTCTGATTTGATGTGACGGGGGTTTCAACAATCTTGTTGTGTAATGATGTGTAATAATGCCAGCATTTCGCAAATTCTGTGGTCGTTACAACGATCTAGTTTGCCAATGTGACCTGCCATTGCGTCAAATTTGCTGTCTGACTTGTTTCATATCAATTGCCAGGCTGTTTTTATACACTAATTTTGATGACAGTTTACTTGATTAAGATATAGGGCTTGATCAAGATATAGTGACTGGTCGACATCGGATGCTAATCCCATGTCCCATGGTATGTCCCATGGGTGTGACCGGTCAACAGGGGATGCTTACTCCTCCTAGGCACCTGATCCCACCTCTGGTGTGTCCAGGGGTCCGTGATTGCCCAACTCTTGTTTTTGTATTATATTTAGGACTTACGAGATTGATCACTGTTCGTTATCTTTGCCTTTACATGTCCAGGGTCCGTGTTTGCCCTTCTTTAAATTTGTATTTAGTATATATAGGATTTATGACATTGATTTGTGTTTGTAATCATCACCTTTTCTATTTTTACAGTGGATAACTAGCAAAATGTGCCGTTGAGTATCCATATCTCCTAATTTTGATTAAGTCCATTGCAATGAAATAAAGTTCCGATTGGTCGATTAAAACAATACGACGTCTGATTAGAAAGTTCATGGATAGAGGTGTTATATATATTCATTTTTATCATACATCAATATGACTAAATCATCAATTTAGGAAAATTTTAGGACGGAATTACTGTGAATAAAATGAAAACAAAATGCGGTTCTGATAGGTGTTGCACGGCCCAGGAAAAATGTTACAAATTTCTTTATTACGTTTTTGCATTTAGATTGTTATATTTTTTATATAAGGTTAGCCAAAATTAGATATATTTCTTAATATTGACTCTAATGGCAGACTGACAGCTACATTGTATTATAAGGTTGATGCCTTTAACTTTGCAATAGTCAGCTTTCCTATTTCTGCGCAGTAATGTACTATCACTATCACCTGCTTATGGTGTGTATGTCTCAAAGTTGATTCGAAACGCAAGGGCATGCCATACGTATGAGGACTTTTTAAAGCGAGGTCAATTACTAACAAAAAGGTGATGTTGAAAGGTTATAACGAATTTCGTTTAAAGTAATCATTTCGCAAATTCTACGGTCGCTATAATGACATTTTTTGCGATAACAAATTATCACTAAGTCATTTGTGGACTGATTGTTTCATACCCTTTGGTAGACTGTCATGTTCGACGGGAAACTTGGTTTACATTACGGGCTCACATCGGGTGTGATCGGTCTACAGAGGATGCTTACTCCTCCATGGCACCTGATACTGCCTTCGCTTTTGTCTGAGATCCGTGTTGCCCTACACTCGACTTTGTATATATGTTTTTTTGTTTTATAAAATTATGATTACATTGAAAACATTATTAACTTCGCCAATTTATATTCAGTTGTGAAACACCCTCACCTCCAAAAAGGTATGATGTCATGTTCCGATGTCATTAGTATCCAGAAATCATAATATAAATTATGTCTCTGAAAACATCAGATATCTAAAATGACGTTATCCGTCCAACCTCAGTCCAGTGTCAGGGAAAAATTGGAATATAACCTGGTCATAGATTTACAGGTAACACAGACGGTTTTCCAACAGTGTGTTAGATTTGGCAAATGCTTCAAGAAGTAGAAGACATCGATGTAAAGGCAAAGATAGCGAACAGTGACCAATCTCGTAAGTCCCAAATAGAATATAAAAACAAGAGTTGGGCAACACGGACGCCTGGACACACCAGAGGTGGGATCAGGTGCCTAATGGGAATAAACATCACCTGTTGACCGGTCACACCCGTCGTGAGCCCATAGTTTGATCAGGTAAACGGAGCAATCCGTAGTCAAATCAGTGTGTGGAAAACGGCTTAATAATGACTATCAAACGCATCATACAGTATCAGACTCAATGGTAGGTAATACTGGTAAATAAACTGTTGTAACGACCATAGAATTTACGAAATTTTGCCTCTATCAAAAAGAAAAATACGAAATCCTGCATTCAGTTATTATGAAAGACAAAATCCTTTCTGTGTGAAAAGTTGCTTCTTTTTGGAAATAGTCAGTGTTCATTATCCTCACCCACGACATGTGTCTAAGGAGATCCGAAAGGTATGTACAATGCGCATGCACGTAAGAATAAGAAATTAAAGGATAATCATAATCGCAACATTATAGAAACGCCTAGATGCGTCTTTATGTCGGACTGGGTCGCCCGGCTTGACTATAACATAATATTTATGTTGATAACACACTAAAGTATTGTGCATTTTCTTATTATTACCATGGTCTATATCAAAATATCATTTAATGCATACTGTTACAGTTGGAATCTTAAAGAGAAAAAATGCATGTGTTCACGAACTTTCTGGACAACACTCGTACATTAATTTGTCAAAAAAATATTACCACACACACAGGAAAGAAATATGGTGACGGAAGACGGGCATTGGAATACAAATATACACCTCAATTTATGAATATGTTATCTCTTGATTTCAATGTGTATAGATATTAGGAAACATCACGTACTCTCTATCATACACCTTCATCTTGGACTTCAGTTGGTAATGTATGCATAAAATAATCATCACGATGACTAGGATAAGTGAAGGGATGCTCACTCCTAGAACAATCACGAAGGTTGAGATTTCTGAAAAAAGAATAAACTGGATCTTGAATCTTACCTATACTGGTATACTAGTAGTAATTAAGCATCAATTTTAGGATCGTAGACATTTTATTTCGACAGACATTAACATGCTCTTTAATTGTTTGTTCAGAACTATGTACCTGATATGGCGGACTTCTCTTTCCTGAAAACAGAATTCAGCACAAAGTGATTTTGTATCAATGAAATAAAATGAAACGTTTACAAATTCACCCCCGAGACATGTTGAGTCTATTGCTATGAAAAAGAGCGTACTTACATGCACGTTGTTTCTCCCGCAGAAGAGTAACATTTTTCTCCAGACACACAAACATCAAGACTTATAAACAAATCACAGGGTGAAGACGCAGATGTTAGAGCTAGAAATACAGATAATTTAGCAATTTAGCACAATCTCAATGTAGTTTGTGTTATTTCTATGGAATAGTGCACGCACAGTTGCGATCCTCAGTTCATTGCGTCAAGAGAAGAAATAACTGGAAAATTATCTACATCTGATTGCAATAAAGAGCTAGTTAAAGATTTTTTTTTTCAGATAAAAATCAAGTGCAAGGGGTAAAATGACGTGACTGTACAACCATTTAGTAATTGATTTTATTCGTGTGTCCCTTCTCTGATATTTTTGGAGGTACCATAGGATGCTGGTAAAACAAAGTTTGTAAATAGTAGTCATAGAATTCTATAGATCAGGTTGTGTTAAGAATAACAGCATCATTTCATTATTATTGTTTTTCAATATTTTGACAACCAAAATATACTTAAATATACCTGAAATGTATGTTCCAAACAACGCATGTATGATACAAACTTATCTTTTCATACATATCGGTAATTGTAGATCAGATGCCATCATATTTATATCCGTATTTATATTGCAATTAATCTGCGTACATTTGTCATTCCATGTGTGGTTAAATCGTTTAAAAATCAAATTTGTTTAAATCTATTTTCATTGGACACACCTATCTGCATTTGAATTACCTGGCACGTAGCAAAAGGGGAATCTGAGGAGACTACCTCCGCTTTTCAACATCGTACCTTTTTGTTTTTCATTACATGCGCGGTTGGTTACTTCTACATAGAAAGTTCGATCTATAGGTTTGTCCCCCTCTTTGTTTTACAGCAGAAATCGTTTGAGATGCAAAATCGAATCGATGAAATCATATGAAGGATCAACTCTTGTAATCGGCAATAGGATTTTCGTGTTACACTTTTAAAGAATTTTCAAGCAACTCTGGGTTCAAATTCTATTTCCGGTTGCTTGACGTTTAGAAAAGATGTTACGAACCAAATCACATTCACATTATCCCATGCTTTCATAGTACTGTTATTCCAGGAGGCAATTGTAGTTTTTAAAGATTAAATCTGAATTTTCTGGTATCAATTGCATATCATAACATGGTCAGAAATAAACATCAAATACGACTGTCACCCCCTTTCCGCAACCCTACAATTTGACAAATACATTTAAATTGAAGAAATTAAACCTCATTTTACCCCCGTTCCGAGGGATAGCTGGTATGCTATTTTACCCATGTCTGTTCGTCATTGCTTCTGTCCTTCCCCCATTCCGTTGCACGTTTGCGTTAGCCATATCTCCAAAACTTTACAACATACATTATCCGATTCATCGGACATCTACTTCTAGTTTGTGGAGAACTTTGAATTTTTAATATACAGTGCTCATACCAGTATACAACATTTTTCTAAGCAACTATATATCACAGAGTACTATTATTCTGCCTGAAACTTTATACAGGTATGGTGTACTGTAGGATGCATTTTCAGATTTATCAAACATCTACTTCCAGTTTGCAGAGGACTTGGAATTTACTTTACAACTATATTGATAGCTTTAATAAACTTTGAGCGGGGGTATCACTAATGATCATTGGCTCATATATTTTTTGTTTCTAACACAATTCTCAGCAACTATATATATCGCAGACTGATAATAGTTTGCATGAAACTTTATAAAAGTATGGTTTATCTTGGGATGCATTTTCAGATTTATTGGTCATCTACGTCCTGTTTGCTAAGAACTTGGAACTGTGTGCAACTGTTAAAGAGGGTGTATTTTACTAGTGAGCATTGGCTCACATATTTCATGTTTCTATCATAGATAAAATACACCCTGTCGCTACTCAGCATACTTAAGAATGTTATAACGCAAGCTTTACTATGCACTGTTACACAGGTATATCATTTACGTACAACTTTCCATATAAGGGAGGTAACTATCAATATGTGAACCATTCATGAACTATATCGAAACTTTCGACATACAAACGTACATTTGATAAAACAAAACATGCTACCCATTTCAAATCAATCCTGATACAATAAACTTCATATGAACTACCATTACATTGCTCTAACTGTTAAACCAAGAAACGTAATTTGACTTACCTGCCCCCAGTGTTCCATTGTCATATTTTGGCACTATTTCAAGTACACTTAGGTTCTGACCAGAAAGAAGTAGCTTTTCTTCACCGGTTAGCATTTTCCATGTGCTGGTAGCCACGTCATTTTCTAGATCGTTCGCATCGGTTTTAGTTCCATGGATTTCTACATCAATAATGATACTCCCAAGACTGAAAACACATTAAACATTTTGCTTGATATTTCAGATGTGCATTTGTTCCCCATAATATCATTACGTACTCTTCATACATATGTTAGAATAAAAGATATTTCAATGACGTTTACTCACCGAATTGATAGGACATACATTGCAGACAATTTTCGGACCCTCGTTTCGTAGAAATTCGCCAACTTGTTTGAAAAAAGAAAATTCAATTTCTGGATTCTTTAATAAACATATCAATATTGTCATCTATTCAAGCTTTAAACAAAAGTACATACCGAGTGTTCGAACTCTTTACGCCACTTCTCACTGTTCTTCAGGAAGTCCTCCCTTGGTATGTTCAAATCAAATCTAATTTCTGACCGTACTTTAACGTCTGTTTTATCTATGAATTATAAATTTAAACCGCTTGACTATTTACATTAAACGATCCCAAATATTAGCATATTGTAACGAGATTGTTGATTATCTAATAATTTTTCTAATGAATGAAAGAAATATTTGAAATATTACTATGAATTACTTAAATCAGAAATTAGCCTTGATTACATGTATATCAAAATGATAGAAAAAGAGGCAGACAGTTTATATAATCTTACTTGGTTTGCGTGACTCGTCTGGATCTACAAAACAGCATTGCTGATTAACCCAATAGCTTCATTATTCTAAGTTTGTTTTTAAATTAGAGTGTTAAGAGTGTCACTTTATGCATGTGCATTAAGTTTCAATTCTGAAGACAAATCATTTGATAACTTCTTATCGGTTGGTACTTACGAATGCAATCAGAAAGGTTTAGCCCGCCATAACGACATTCACAATGGGATAAACCAGGCGTATTAATACATGTCTGATATAAGTTAGTGTCACACTTGGTGATGTTCTCTTTGCATTCATCCACATCCTCATTACAGGTAGTTCCTCTCCATCCGGTCTTACATCGACATTCACCGGTTACAGTATCACATTCTTCTGTGTTGTTAACAGCACATGTACATCTGTCAAAACACTGTTCCCCAAAGGTAAAGTCTTTACAGGCTGAAAAAAACCCACATTGAATAATTGCTCCAAACCTCTGACCAGATGGGATCCATATTACGTTCATGATGAGTACAACCTTCTCTATTCGTAACATGACGCTGAACGTTGCTGTGCTTTGTTTACAATTTCCACCCCCTAACCCCCTCCACAAAGAAGAACGTGACAAATATATCTCACGAAAGAAAAGCAATGACGAATATACATGTACCTCAAAGTCATTACTTATATTACGTGCTTTGACGCACAGACTCCACATCTGACTGTTCCGTTTGCCTGATCAAGACTATGGGCTCACGGCGGGTATGACCGGTCAACAGGGATGCTTACTCCTCCTAGGCACCTGGTCCCACCTCTGGTGTGTCAAGGGGTCCGTGATTGCCCAACTCTTGTTTTTGTATTCTATTTAGGACTTACAAGATTGGTCACTGTTTGTTATCTTTGCCTTTACATCGTAATATGTATCTGGTTATGAGATCTTTAACAAAGTTTTTTTTAGTTTGTTGCAAATTGTATATGAGCACATACCCTGCTGATCACACCTACTATTAAGAGAAACGTAGTATTTCCAAAGATATATTATAACGAGAAGCAAAATAAATCTCTTGAAAAACAGGAGAATGAAATAAAAAATTAAAGCAATGCTTGTGCATATAGGATTTATGTCACTGACAAGACTTGATTTTGTTCATGTTTTTACGAGTGAGAAGATGAGAATAAAATCCTGTCTCATTCGTGAAATCAATTAGATCCATAACTATGTCTTGTATACTGTATTTGAAAACTGGACACTGTTTCATTGGCTGTATGTTACAAATCTCTTTCAAAATGTCTATCATTAAGCAATTTAATTTCGCTTACAGAGTTTAATTAAATTAATTCTTTAATGCACGCGTATAAACTGTAGTGAAACACTCATATGAAATAATTAACAGTAACAGTGAATACGAAATGTGAATCCTATAATGATTGAATAAATACGAGTAGGGCTAACACGGACTCCTTAATACACCAGATGTGAGATAATGTACCTATAAGTTTCCTCTATTGACCGGTCACCCCTCCCGTCAGCCCTATATCTTGACCATGTACACTGAGTGATCCATATTGAAAAAAATAGCTTGTGAAAAACGGCCAAATAATTGGTATGAAACAGTAAAACAACATTCGGTCCAATGGCAGGTTATATTCTTAAAGTATAGAATTTGAAAAAGCCGACTTTATAAAATCCTCTAAACGTATTCGGACTACCTCGTTTGAAAAAAAATAATAAAATGCAGAACAATCTCTTGTATGTTGAAATAACTGGGAGACTAAAATGGAATGTTGCTGCATAAATATGGTAAGTCAACAATGGAGAAGCTGAAGTCATTCAGTTTTTTCACATAGTTTATTTGTTATTTTACCGTTAACATTTATGTTCAATAGAACGTACAAGTATGAGGCAAATGTAGAGGACTGTGGTATCCTTTATTTCGAGTTCAAAGGGATAGATTTAATAGGGATATGAATGAAAATGTTGATATATATATATATATATATATTACCTGCACAGTCGTATCCATTGCCTTCAAATCCTCTGAAACAGCTACAATTATAACTTCCGATCGTGTCACTGCAGTTAGCCGTGTGGGAGCAGTTGTGAAGATTTTCCATGCACTCATCAATATCTGATAAAAAGCAAAAGCATGAAGTGAATTAATGGATATAGGGAAAACTAAATTCTCAAGTCGGTGTAAATACTAATCATTTCTGCAAGGTTTACATTGTTTGTTTTCTATTGAACAACAGAGGATAACATTTCTCATTTGAGTGATGAACATTGTGTTTTACTCTAGAGGTGGGATCAGCTGCTTAGGAGGAGTGAGCATTATATGTCGATCGGTGTCAACTGCGGTAAGCCCAGTTAGATAATTCGTTAGTTGACTTAAATATCAACCATTCAATAAATCAAATTTGAATGATTAACTTTTTGCGAATACGAAAATAAAGTGAAAACTTCCGGAAAGATGATTTAAAAAGCTAAAAAAAAAAAATATCACATTAAAAATATTATGAATTCAAACAACCAATCTTTTCTAAGAAATCAATGTTCCTTCATAAGAAAGCTCCACGACCTAATTATTCGAATCTTACACTTCATATGTTGACAACCTCCATGTCACTACTCAAGCATGCCGTAAATTTTCTTACTGCTTTTTCACAACTGCTATGTAACATAAATATTCTCCGTGTACAATTGTGTAATTGTGACGAGAATTGGAATAAACTGCACTCTTTACCTTGCACTACACGCTGTCTGTCAACATTTATGATGCTGAATGAGGGCATTACTATTTTACGATGCATAATCTGTTTTCTGTCTTGATGATAATTTCTTTTAGGAACTCGATATCGTATTCTGTCTTTATGATTCATTTTCAAAATTAATTGAAAAAAATCAACGTCACTGCAGATTAAAAGAATAACATGAGAAAAGAAAAAAACACAATGAGCTAAACACTAAATATGTACTATAGATGTGGTGAGAGTATATACAAGCTACATTTTGCAATGTTAGAACAGTTCAGTAGGAAAAGCACAACCGATCGACTAAATGACGAGCGGCAAAATTCGAAGGGGATTAGTCGATCATGTGACATTTCCGGTGTGTTCTAACATGGCAAAAAGTAGCTTATAAATACTCTCTCACCGCATGTGTACGTAGTGCAGATTTAGTGTTTAGTTGTCATTTGTTCAATCATTGTGGGGTTTTTTTTTTGGGGGGGGGGTTCTCATATGTAACTGTATGCAGCTTGTATATATTCTCATCAAATCTGTAGTGTAGATTTAGTTTTTAGTTTCATTGTGTTTTTCTTGTGTGTGTGTGTGTGTGTGTGTGTGTGTGTGTGTGTGTGTGTGTGTGCAACGAAGTAACATTATGATTGGTAAGCTGATAAAATGTTTACTAACTATAACATTTATTCTGTATTGTTGCATTGAGTCGATAGCCATCGTAACATGAACATGTGAATCCTCCCGGTCGATTGGAACATTGATGGCACTCAGCAGTTTTGCATTCATCAATATCCTGACAGTCCTTCGTATTTATAAGTTCGTATCCATCTTTACAACTGCAGGTGTAACTTCCTTCAAAGTTTGTACATTTCTGATGACATGCTAGAGGATCCTGACATTCGTCGATATCTGTAGAATAATAGGGAAAATGTCAGAATAAAAGAAACAATTAGACATAAACTCGAAAATGCAACTAAACTAAAAGGGCGTCCAATTGATGAAATATCACAAACAAGCTCCAAAATCAAATTGTAGATTATAGACGAAGAAGATTAGTTTATGTTGAGGTTTAAAATAGATAGGATTACAATTTCAATATCCAGTATATGAACTAAAAATTCGATAGCCTAGATGCCACATCAGCTCAAACATTTATTTGATTATACATTTGGAGCTAGCTGCAATATGTCAACTTTCAAATACCTTCGCAGACGCCAGTAGAGTTTTGGAAGCCTATAATACATTGACATCGGAATGATCCAGGGGCATTCAGACAGGTCACGTGTTCCCCAGCACACGGATTACTTTTGCATTCGTCGATATCCTCTTCACACGTGTCACCTGTCCATCCGGGCTTACAGACACACCCATCCACGTGATGACAATTTCTGGCACCTCGTCCACATTTACAGGGAGTCTCACAGTTCTCACCGTAGAAATACTGATTACACTCTATAAATAGTTCCATTATACGACTCAGATCATGCTGCAATTCCTCTATGATAGGGTTGTCACTTTTTTTGTCAATTTTCAAAGACAACACCGAAGAAAAAAAGGTGTAGTGTCTTACCATCAAATTCAATATTTATTATCGGATATTTAGTTAGTAAACCAAAGTAATAGTTGAATAACTAACTACTATATCATTTGGAATTCGTCAATGTGTAATACCTTTGCATGATCTGCCATCATTCTGCAGTGAGTAACCAATGGCGCAGCCGCAGGTAAAGGATCCGTTTTTATTTGTACAATTCTGCGAGCAAGGAATTATATCTTTGCACTCGTCAATGTCTAAATAAAAATAAAATAACTATTTAATACCCATCAGCGTATAACGACTCTTCAATACAAGCTAAAACACGAAGCACATAACAAAGCCTTAGCACTTCATTTTTTTTCCTTCCAAAGAATGGAAATGAAAGCGTTAAAACTTAACTATTTTGAATGTCTTAAATAAACTTATATCAGGATGTATAAGCAACAGAATTAAATCTACATTAGAGTATTTAATATCAGGTACTCAGACTGGCTTTCTGAAAGGCAGATACATAGGAGAAAACACCTATCTATTTATGGTTTGATGTCTTTCACAGAAAGTAAACATATTCCAGGATTACTAGTACTTCTGGATTTCGAAAAGCTTTTGATTCAATTTCTTGGTCTTTTATTTACAAAGTTCTAAGATATTTTGGTTTTGGTGATATATGTTAGAGTGGATTAAGATTATAAATACAAATTTCAAAGCTTCTGTTTACAAGGTGGTTTCCTATCAGAACAGTTCAATGTTGAACGTGGTTGCAGACAGGGGGATTCTGTTGCGCCATATGTTTTTCTCCTTTGTGCAGAAATATTGGCCTCTTGATCAAACAAAACAAAGATATAAAAGGTATTGTGATTAATGATAAATAATATAAATTATCTCAGTATGCTGACGACACTTCCCTTGCTCTTGACGGTACTCCTAATTCTTTATTTGCTGCCCTTGATACTATCGATTTTTTCTCAAAATTCTCAGAACTTAAAATAAATACTTCAAAATGGATAGGATAAAAAAATATCTGATGAAGTGTTTCATCATTCGAGATGGAAGCTGGATTGGGGATGCACCGACCCCTGGGGATCCGGGTTAGAATAGGTTCTCAGCA